>VZQC01003726.1:636561-654806 GCA_009823505.1 Rhizomys pruinosus | reverse complement strand
ATTTGTATTGCTCCAAAATATATATATATATATATATATATATATATATATATATATCACAATGATAAAAGTCAATGCCATATAATACTAACATCCCATCCCCTTAGATCATACATGGAGAACTGTGAAGGTTGGGGAGACCTGTTTGGAGGCTACTGTCACATGAACCTGAAGAAGACCTGAACATCTATTATGAAGTGGGAAAGAATAGGGGTTTGTGAACTCAAGCAACTGCTTTAGTCTGTTAAGAATACTGTGCTATCATTCCATACACCAGGTAGCTTAACAGTGACTGAGATTCATTCATCAGTGTTCTGGGTCTGAGAAGTCCAATGTTGAGGTACTGGCGAGGCTCAGTCTCTGGTAAGGGCCTGTATCCTAATTTATAGATGCTGTCCTCACATGCTAGACATTTATAGCTGTGCCCCCACATGCTAGAGATGGCAAGGCAGGTCTCTGAGGCCTTATTTAAAAAATTTTAATGTTTGGGGATAAAGAGATGGCTCAGCTCTTCAGAGTACCAGGTGCTCTTGCAGAGGACCTGGGTTTGATTCCCATCACCCATATGGGAGCTAACAACCATCTGTAACTCTAGTTCAGGGGAATCTGATGTGTTCTTATGACTCTATAGGCATTGCATGACATGGGTGCACTTACACACATGCAGGCAATACATACACATAAAATAAAAAAATAAAAATGTAAAAATTTAATGTTTATTCTTAGCATATATTAATTATACATAACAATGAACTTCATGATGACATCTTTACACATGATGTAACATAGTCCAATCATATTCACTTCTCCAGTACCTGTTTTGGGACCACTCCCACTAATGTCTTTCCTCTTCCCCACTGGCTCCTCTTCTTTCATACATTTTAATTGTATTTATTTATTATTTTATTTTATGTTTATGAGTGTATTACCTGCATGTATGTAAGTATACCTGTGTCATACAATGCCCACAGAGGACAGAAGAAGGCATTGGATCCTCCCAGAACTGGAGTTACAGATGGTCATTAGTCACAATGTGGGTGTTGAGATTTGAACCAGGGTCTTCTGCAATAATAGCCAATGACCCTCTCCAGTACCCTCCTTTCTTTATAAAAATTTTATTTTTATTTTATGTGCGTGAGTGTGTTGACCACATGTATGTAAAGTGTACCCATCTTGTGCAAACCTTGTAGGTAAGAAGAGGGTGTTGGATCCCCTGGAACTGGAATTTGGGATGGTTGTTAGCTGCCATGTGGGTATTTGGAATCAAACCCAGTTCCTTTGCAAGAGTATCCAGTATTCTTAACCACTGAGCTATCTCTTCCAACCCACCATCCTCCCTTTCATATTTTTTCCTTTTTAGTGTTTTGTGACCTAATCAGTTCCATTAGGCTTGTTTACAAGGAGCTTAGGAGTAGGAGCATGTGTACCATATGAGCAACTATATCACTGAAGAAAATGTCTCTCCCTCCTCCATTATTCATAAACTATATAGAACTTCAGGGAGGAGTGACAGGGTGTTGGTAGACCCAATCTTGTGGATATCTTGTGTGGGTAATCACAGCTGCTATGAGTTCAAGAGTGCAGCAGCCATGCTGTGCCTGGAAGTCAGTGTTCACATCACTCCCAGCCTCTTCCTTCCTCTCATCTATTGTCTCTGCCCCTTTTGTAAGTGTTTCCTGATCCTTACAAGGGGTTCTTATAGATGTCTTTTATATGTCTGGGCATTCAACAATTATTTATTCCCTGTACTTTGCCTGGTTATGAGTATGCAGTAGCCAGTCATCACTGTTTAAGCTTCTTTGACCAAAGATGACAGCAGTGCTAATTTAGGACGATAGACATAGTTATTTAGAGGGCAATTTGACTCACACGTTATGTCCATTTAGCAAAACAACAGCAGTAGCTTTGCCACTAGGGTCCAGTCTTTCTCGGCCCCAGGCTTTTGAACAGGTTTTACAGTACTGGATGTGAATTCCCTCCTGAAGAGTAGGAATCAAACACAATTAGAAAGTGGTTGGTTGTTACCACAACAGAGTCTTCATTATTGCCCTAGTGGGCTTCTCTTGCCTGAGTGATTTGTATTGCTGCACACAAGGTCTGCAGCTGAGTAGGGCTGTTGATGACTGTTTTCCCTGAGCAGCCTGCATAACACCTTCTGATACTGTGAAAGCAGGAAGGGAGGAAGCTTCTATCCCAGTTTCAGCTTGATATCTCTATATCCTGTGACTGAGGTATGTGGTGTGTTTAGCAATAAGGTCTTACCAACTAGTTTTGGTGGGCAGCCAACAGCAGGCACAGTTGCTTGCATTATTTTTCAGGCTTCAGGGGCCTCTCTAGCCAACAACTTAGAGGGACGTAGCCCACCCCTGGCACTGGGATTTCATTTAATAACCTGTGGTTTCTGGAAGCAGATTTATTCACTCACACAGGGTACCTCCATTCAGCTGCATTTTCTTTCTTTTTTTTTTTTTTAATAGGGAATGTTTCATGAATTTGCATGTCATCCTTGCACAGGGGCCATGCTAATCTTCTCTGTATGGTTCCAATTTTAGTGTATGTGCTGCCGAAGTTTTCAAATTTTTTTTTTTTTTTTGTAAATATTCCATCTCTGTACTTCCTCCTTTAGTCAAAACTTTCCACTAAGTATTCCACCTTCCAGTTTTTATAACACATGACCCCCCCACATCTATTAAAGAACTTTTCCCTCTGTTGGACTCTTTATACTTTAAGCTCTATGCATACTAATTTCAACATCCCAAAGGCCTTACCTCTTAATAACATTACCTTCTGGGTTAGGAATTTGGCATGAGAACATTGAGGGGACACACTATAGCAACCACCAAATCAATTCTATGCTGTCTTTGAAAATTTCAGGTACAGGTGCCTGGTAGCTATATCTATATAAGAAGAAACTAAATATAGAAGTTAACAATTTAATTATCTACCCTTGGAAGACATCCACTCCCATCCAACAGGATGAAGAAATAACAATGGGCATGGCATGGTTTTTCAGGTCATGATCTGCATTGGTTCATACTCTAGTTCTGCCATGTTCTTGACCAGTTTGTAACTTTGTGTTCTCATCTGCCAAATGGGGAAATGAATGGTATCTGTTGTCAATGCTTGTTATGATGATATTTCTTATATTTCTAAAATAGAACAATGTTAAGAACATAGTAATTATCTATCTATCTAACTATCTGTCTATCTATATCTATATACTTACCTATATCACCTACCATCTCTCTGTCTATCTATCTATCTATCTATCTATCTATCTATCTATCAATCATCTATTTATCTATCTAATCTATCATCTTTATAGAAAATTTTGCTATAAGTGAAATGGAAAATTTTAAGCAATAGAGATTTTTTTTCTCTAAGAACCCTGGGAGAATGGTGAACAGAGAGTTGGAAGCAAACAGCATTTAAGAGAAAAGAAAAAAAAAAATAAGTCAGTGAAGGAGACAGAGTGATGAGGGAGGCAGGGGAAAATTCTAGAGGGCAGTGTCTTGGAAGCTCTTGAGGAATTTGCATTAATGTAGAAGCACAGAATATAAATCTGCAGATGGGAGATATGGCCTCTGCCGTTTCCTAACTTGTTCCCTGGGCCTCATGGAGTGCTTGATATATAGCAGGTGCTTAGTAATATTTGGAGAATACAAATGTTACAGAGAAGCTGAAAAGATAAGTGCCTGGATATATATATTTTTAAATTTAGCACACATAGGCCAGTTTGTGACTTATATTTCCTATATAGTATCATTCTAAGAACAAAATTTGATAGTAAGATACTATAGGGTTGGTGAGTTGGCTCACCGGTAAAGCTGCTTGCCATATAAACTGACAACCTGACTTGAATCTCGGGGACCCAGATGGTGGAAGAAGAAAACCAACTCCCTTAATTTGTCCTCTGATCTCCACATGTATGTCCTTACCCTCACCCACCTCCGACAAAATATAAATAAAAAGCAGTAAGATATTCTTTATTTGTCTATTAACCTTTGGAGTGATTTCTTATGACCATGGTTTCATTACAATTTGAAATTGCCCCAGAGTCTTGCTTTTAATATAATTGCATTTTGTCTTTGATCACAGACAAATTTCATGTCCTTCTCTATTTTCTCTCTCTCTCTCTCTCTCTCTCTCTCTCTCTCTCTCTCTCTCTCTCTCTTCTTTTTGAGACAGTAAGTATCTCCCTGTAGTTCCAGCTGACCTGGTACTTGCTATGTAGACCAGGCTGGCTGACAGAGATCTGCCTGTCTTTGCTCCCCTAGTGGTAGGATTAAAGGTATGTGTCACCATGCCCAGTTCTTAGGTCTTCTTTCTTAATATAAAAATTAGTCATTAGTCTCAAGACCTAGCTATTAATCAGATCATTGGATGACTCAAAATTCCATAATTTACCTTCTATAGAAAATGTGAACATTTTCCCGACAAACATTACTTGTAGCAGTGTTTTCTGCCTTATCAGTTTGACAGTACAAGAACAGTAATCAACTCTACAATATTTCTAGAGATGTTGCTTAGTGTTCACAGTGCTTACGAAGCTTGCACAGTTCCTTGGGTTCAAATCCCAGTGTCAGACAAACTTTTATTTGAGCTTGTCATAATTCATTGCTTTTCATGTATGTGTGTCTGTGATGTCTGTCTGTGTTCAGATGTGTGGGTACTTGTGGAGGCCGGAGGTCAACATTGGTTTGTTTTCCTTGATCAGTTCTTCATGTCGTTGTTGCTGTTGTTACTGGTGCTGCTGCCGAGGCAGGGTCTCTCACTGAATATAGAGCTTGCTGTTTTGGCTAGACTGGCTAACCAGTCAGCCCCAGGGTCTGCCTGCCTTTGCCTATAAGCAGAAGTTATAGACGTGTACACCCAACTTTTTATATGGATGTTAGGGAGTCAAGGTCAGGTCCTCATGCTTGCACAGCAAGCACTCTACTCACTGAGTCATTTCCAGCCCCTGCATTGCTCTTTATTGAGAATGGCTGACTATAAAGCCTCCATGTGAGTCAGTGGTTAAATCTGACTGCATCTACCCTCATTTTCTCAACTCTTTAGACTCAAGACAATTTTATTGACTGGGTTCTCAATTCAGTATCTCTAAATGTTCCGGGTTTTCCCCATGCCCTTGCACATAAACATCCAATGGAGATGATGTTCAACAGTCTTTAATTTTACCTTATTCCTTTTCCAGCATTCTCCATATAAAACATACACTATTGCTATCTTATTTTACTTTAGTCTACCACTTTATTTGCCATTTTTGTCTTCTCAAGATTTATTCCTTGATATAATACAATTTATAAAACAATAGAATACATTTTTTGTTATATTTCCCAGTGGGCCATTATTTGTCCTTAGGAATATGATACCACTTTTTTATATGCAGATTTTAATCCATAGATCTGTAGATTCTTAAAATACTAATAGACAAATATAGAGATTCTTGGATTTTCTGAGTGGAGTACTTTAATTTCTGTGAATAACAGCCAGCTGTCTTTCTTTTGAATATTTAGTCCTGTATTCACTAGTTACACTGAACTTTTCAATAAATACAACAGTAGCTAGCATCTTTGTCTTTTTCTTTGACATTTAAAGGGGTGATTTTTAAATTTCATTATCAAAACACTTAGTGACAACTTTATACATACCTTACTACTATTTTGAGATTGTGTTGCTTTTGTTGGCTGTTACTCAGGCAGATCTCAGACTGGTTGGCTCCAATGATCCTCTTTCAGTCTCCCAAGTAGCAGGGATTACTCAGAGTGCCTCTCAGAGTGTGCGTTCTAAATAGTTAACACTCGTACTAGGCCACTCTGTCTAGGTTTACAGCCTAGCTCTGTCAATTACAATATGTTATATTGGGCAAATTCTGTGTCTCAGTTTCCTCCTGAGTAAGAAGGGAATGGAAGCACTTACATCATAGGGTTTTTGTAAAGATTCAGCGAGCCGGCACTTGTAAAATGCTCAACAATGATGTTACATTGCATGTATAGTGTCGATAAATTGACATCATAATTTTAAAATTCTCATCCAACATATTACACATTTAATTAATGCTGTAATACGATTATATATTATGCATATAATCATATTATAGCCTTTAAATTACTATTTATTTTTTATTGAAATTTGTGTATTCCACATGGAACATTTCAGTCAATCTTAATCACTTTTATATCCCTTCCTTATTGGCACCCTCCCACAGACCCCTCACTGGAATTCATACAGTCTGTCATTTGTGTTAATGCCAATTGTGTCAAGTTAGTGTTTTTCAGTGCAAGTTAACCCACTGCTGTCTAATCAGCCTATCCAGAGTCCCTTAATTTAGAAGATCAGCTCTTCCTCACCCAGTAGTAATCAATTACTAATATTTCTTCTGCCCATTTCCCCAGTTCCATGCTGGATTATTTTTTGTCTTTTTGAGACAGGGTCTCCCTGTATCCCCAGCTATCCTGGAACTCACTTTGTAGACCAGGCTGGCCTTGTCTGCCTCTGCCTGCCTCTGCCTGCCTCTTCCTCCCAAGTCCTGGCATCAAAGGTGTGTGCCATTCAGGCTGGGGCTATAGGGAGATCCTGTCTTGAAAAGACCAAAAAAAAAAAAAAAGGTGTGTGCCACCAGCTCCATGTTGGATTTTTGTCTGCTTGAGTTTGCATGGGTCTTGTGCATGGTGATACCACCACTGAAGTTTCATATGAGCAGGATCCCAGGAGCTTGTATGATTCTATTTCCATATGGTTATGCATCTCCTCCCTGGCTCTTACAATCTTTCTGGCCTCTCTTTTGTAACAGTCCCTGAACCCTGGAAACTCATGTGTGTTAGTGAGCCAAATATACATGGAAGAGATATCATAGATCTCAGAGAAATCCCTAAGGCTGTCACATCCCTACACTAATGTAATTTCTTACTAGGTGAAAAATACATATCCTTCTATTTACAGTCAGGCATCCCAGTCACCACTCATCAAAGAAGCTTCTTTTGCAGTAGATAGAGAGTATTACAGAGTACAACTGTTCATACACAGACATTGTCTGTGAATTGCCCAAACCTAAGTAGCACATATACAATGCAACCTGTACACCTAAGGCTTACACAACATACAGCAAGGGGTAAAGAGGACACTAATCAATCTCTCAATTCTCACTAATGAAGCTCCCTCATCCAACAGAGGGCCAGGGACACAAAAGGTCACAAACGGGCAAAGCGTAGGGATTAGCAGTCTGCAAAGTGTGGGTCCTCGGACAGGACTCCTTACTAAGCTTCACTCACCTTTACATTTTTGTTTTGTTTTGTTTTTTCGAGACAGGGTCTCCCTGTAGTCCCAGCTGTCCTGGAACTCACTCTCTACAGAGTCCCAGGCTGGCCTGAACTCACAAAGATCTGCCTGTCTCTGCCTCCCAAGTGCTAGGATTAAAGGTGTGCACCACCACACCCAGCTTCACCTTTACATTTTTAAAGGAAGCCATGTGTTATTATGTGTTCAAAACTCATAGTTGACATCTACTCAGTACTATACTAGAGGTTCCAGGCAAGAGAGTCAGGCAAGAGAATAAAAAAAAAAAAAATGGGCTGGAGAGATGGCCTAGCGGTTAAGAGTGCTGACTGCTCTTACAGAGGACCCGGGTTCGATCCCCAGCACCCACATGGCGGCCGAGAACCGTCTGAAACTCCAATTCCAGGAGAACTCCAGTTCCAGGGGAATCCGAGACCCTCTTCTGACCTCCGCGGCATTGCACGACACGGGTGCACAGACTTGAATGCAGACAGTACATTCATACACAGACAGAAATAAATAAAATTAAAAAAAATTAAAAAAAAAAGAATGAAGATTGGTAAGGAAAAAGTCAAATTGCATGCAAGGTAACAATATTGTATACCGAAAAGATAAAGAATCCCTTGTAAAATCTATTAGCATTAAGTAAACAGCCAATTTAGCAAGAGTAAGAGTATAAAATCAGTGTATAAAATCAATTGTTTTACTGCATGCCAATAATAAACAATCAAAAGGGAAGTTGGAAAGTAATTAAATTTATATTGCATCAAAAATAAAGTACAAGACCTAATAAACATATTTTATGATTACATTTATATTGAATTTCCATAATGGGAAAACTCATAGTCAGAAGGTAGACCAGGAGTTTACAGAGGTTGGAAATGGTGGTTGGGAGTGACTGCTAAAGACTAAGGGGTTTATTACTGGGCTGAAAAAATGCCCTAGAAGTTGTATTGGTTGAAAATCTTTGTGAGTCAATTTTAAGAGCACTAAGAGCACTCAATTTTACACATTCCTTTTTTTGGGGTGGGGGGTCTTTTTGAGACAGGGCCTCCCTGCAGCCCTAGCTGGCCTGGAACTCCCTATGTAGACCAGACTGGCTTTGAACTCACAAGGATCCACCTGCCTCTGCCTCCCAAGTGCTGGGATTAAAAGTGTGTATCACCATGCCGGGCATTGTTTTTCTGCTCTTCCAGAGGACCCAAGTTTAGTTTTCAACACCAAGTGAGGTAGTGCACAACCACCTATAACTCCAATTCCAGAGAATTTGATGCTTCTGGCCTTCAACAGGTACCTGTACTCCTGTGTGTGACACACACATGCATAAATAATATAATAAATACAAGTATTATTTCTGGTGTCTCTGCTAGGCAGAATAATGAGGGCCCAAAGTTTTTCATGTTCTAATCCTAAAAGCTATGAATATATCATTTTCTATGCACAAGGAAAAAATTAAGAATTAAGGTTGGTATTCAGTTGACTCATCAAGAGATTATTGCCCTGCTTTTACAGGTCCAGTGTAATGAAGATTTTTTTGAGAGCAGCTTGGGGGGGGGTAAAAAAAATGTAATTTTGTGATATGTGAATAGTATTTTCCTCAAAATGGTAAAGAAGCATGGTTGAATTCAACTATGCATTTGATTTCACATATCTGCATATCTGCTTATCAGTGAGCTTCTTTACTCTTCTGTCTCTACACTGTCTTTAGCTTGCTATCAGAACACAGTCTGGCTTTTATTGTTACACCAGCCCTTGTTCTTTTTTTTAGGTCTAATTCCACTTTCACACAAATCTCTATTTCTTTTTGTCCACTTAAGGCCACAACTCCAGAAAATTCTCTCCCTCTCTCTTTCCTATATCATTATTTCCCTCCTATTTAATTCCAGTGAATATTCAAAAGTAATACACTATCTCTTTCGTGTAAGTATAGTCCCTTGAGCTCACATTCTCCTTCAACTATTGCTACATTTCTTACTGGACAATTTAATAAGCAGACACTCACTTTCCCTTTCTGTTCACTTTTGGTTATGCTTAGTGAGGGCTTCCCTTATTCGCTTGTAAAAGGCACCAGTTAGCTCCATGCTACTAAGTTCTAATGACTGGTTCTCTGTTATCATTCAACTTGACCTGTGAGAAGCACTGGATACAACTGATAGCTCTCTTCTTGAAATATTTTTATCAGTTTTTAAAAATTTTTTGGGATTCCACTCTTTTGATTCTGTTGTCTTAGTCCCTGGTTCATCTTTGAAGTCTTTTTCCCTCTTTGTGTTACTTTTCTACTGCTTTAGAAGAACTAACTACAACTTTAGTAGCGTAAGAGAACTTACATATATGATTTCACAGTCTCTGTGGACTTGGCTTAAAGTGTCTTTGGCTCAAGGTCATGTGATGAAGCAAGCAAGCAGCTGGCTGAACTGAATCCTCATTGGGGGGCTCAAAGATCATCCTGCTTTGAGGCTCATCTTCTTTTGGATGTGTGACTGAGTGTCCTATTTTTATTGCTGACTACTGGCTAAAGAGCGTTCTCAGATCTGGTTCCTTGGTGCATGGGCTTTTCCAGTATGGTTTCCCACTACAGCAAAACCACGAGGAAAACCTCTGATTCAAGGAGAGGCTAGTGTATTTTCGTCTCCATTTTTAGGAGTTTTTGTCTGATAAAGTCAGAATCACCAGAATAACATCCGTTTGACTTATTCAGAACAAGTATAAAGTGTAATTACATATCAAGACCACCTCATCTTCTATGCCTAATCTGGTTGGTCTTTAAGACTAGAATTCCTTAGGCTGGGTTTTTGGGCTTCTTTTATGCTTTGTCTATTAGCCTCTCTATCACTAATGTGATGTGAGCATAACATATCGACAAGTTCTTTTGTCCTTGATTTCTCATTCCAGGCTGGAAAAGAGTATCAAATGGGTTATTTATTTTTCTGGCCTCTGCACTAATGGGTTGCCCCACGTGGCTAAGGGGTCCAGCCCTAGTAAGGGGCAGTCTCAATTGGCCAGCTCCTCCAGATTCTCTGTAATTCTCTCAGTAACTCGCCCTCCTGATAACTCTTTGAATTGTCTGCTTAGGGACAGTGCGTTATTTCCTAATTGTCACTCTAAACTTTACCACACTCTTTAAATGGACACTTTCTGAATTCTCAAATCACATGGCCTAAAAGATGTCATACAATCTGTCTTGCTACCGTGCCAGCTTTTGTACTTGTGCTTTTTGCTCATGTTGTCTCCTGTCACATAGATCTCCTTGCTAGTGTTTGAACTTACCTTGTTTGCTCTTGCCTTCAAGCCTCCAAATTTCCTATGCCACCTGCTTAGGATATGTCCCCACCTATGTTTGCAGCTGGCTCCCTTACATGTCACCTCTCTGGGTCTTCTCTGGCTTTTCAACTAAGTTAGTTTCCTTCCTTTCCTTTCAGTGCTTTATTTTCTCTTTACACTGGTTTACTTTTTTCTTCCTACAACTCTTCCTCACTGGCATGTTGCTCATGTGTTTATCTATTTGTAATTTGTTTCCCACACTGACTCCTCTGTCTCAATTCAAAGCAAACTCTGTCGGGTCCAGACTGTTTAGTTACCCACTTTTCTCCAGTAACTTGTTTGCTCTGTGGCTTTTAATAGATGTACAAAATGCAGTTGTTGAATAATGATCAGACAAATAGAAATCTTTGTATCATTAAGGTTTTATCATGCAGGTTTGGCAAACCATGTTTATAAAATCTGTGAAATTATTTTGGGGCAACCAATCCATATTTGGAGACAGTGTGGATAAAGTTATGGTACAAGCGTGTCCTTGGGTTAGCTCTTGGTTTTAAGACAGTGTCATTTCTCTCCTGTTTGCTCAGGTCTAATGTTTCCTAGTAAACTACAGCCCTGGCAGCAAGTGAGTTGTTTCTTAAACTTCCTGCATGTTTACAGAAGTCCTGACCATCTGCAGCTGCAGGCTGCCTGGTGCTGGCCACTCACCTCTTTTTGCTGCCTTGGCTCTTTGTTCTGTTTGTGGTTCACAGAGATACTTATCTTGGTTTTGTACCCAGCTAATGTCATAATACTTTTATCTTTTTTTATGTATTTCCAACTATGGTTGAGTGTTTAGAACAGAGGGTGTGGTAATTTATGAACTCTCTGAACCCTTTTGATTAGAAGTTGCCATACATTTCTAAACAGTGTTTGAATTGTTTCCAAATTGAAAATCTAAGAGGCAGCATATAAAGATTCAGATTTACAGTTTATCTTGAAAATTGGTAACATCTGGCAATAAGAGGTCTGCTTTTCTGTATATGACAATTGCCTGGAGGTAAGTAAACACTGAGATCACAGTGGGTCATGTCCTCCACCAGTCGCCAAGTTCTCACACTGCATACTTTCCCGAACCTGACAGGATGACTTCACTCCTCTGTCTTATCTGTGTAACCCCTGTAGGTATTTTAATTTGTGGTCCCTATTTTGAGTACACCATGAGCTAAACCATCAAGCAGTTTATTAAAAGGTTAAAAATAAAACTCGTGAAACCAAAAATATTGTCCTGATTTGAACAGTACATAGGAAATAGGAGAGAGAGAGAGAGAGAGAGAGAGAGAGAGAGAATAAGAGAGAGAGAGAGAGAGAGAGAGAATAAGAGGGACAGAATGAGAGAGAATGAGGGATAGAGGGAGAGAAGGGAGGCAAGGAGGAAGAGAGACAGAATGAGGTACAGAGAATAAGAGAGAGGGAGGGAAGAAGGGAAGAAAAAAGAAGAAATTTGATATTTTTTGTCTTCATCATACAAGTTATTTTCTTATATCTTTATGGGGGTACAAAGCTTCCAATCCTACCAAACCTGGATTTCCCCCCTTTTACGTGAGAATATGCCATTAAGGAATGTTTTCCCTGTAAAAGTTGACATAAGAGACTATATCTAGGGTTGTCTTGGAGTAGAGAGAAGCGGATGTGCAGTGAGGAGCTGGGCCTCCAGATGGGAAAGTGTGTTCTCTCCCGCCAATGTAAAAGTAACTCATTAAGACAGAGTGGACTCATTAGGTGATACAGATAAGCGTCTTTTCCTAAATGAGGCTGAGTAGCTGTGAAAATTTGACATTTTAAGATTCAAAATCTAGGTAATCAGAATCTTTTGCACACTGATTACAAATACTTTGCTCAGAAGAGCCTGAGGCCAATTTCAAGTGTTCTTGTATGTCTGCTTTATGTAAATGGTGATTCCTGACCAAAGATGTATCAGGTTTGCAGGTATAAGCATTGAATATACATCTGCCAGTTTATGTGGTATTTGGAGTATCCAGAGAACTGATTTCTCCAATTGCTTGCCTTTTTAGTGTCTCATGGTGCCAGAAGTGATCATGCACTTGACTTATTCAGCTTGATGCTCTGAAGCCATTGTTGACTTATTCAGCTTGATGCTCTGAAGCCATTGCTGAATAGCAAACAAATTCTCTTATGCTTGTACTGCTTGACATCTCATTAAAGAGTTCAGGTTTGCAAAGGTAGTTTACACAATGACGTTTAGTATTTCCTGAATACTTTGCCAGAAACTATAATGTCATGACTTGTTTTTTAAACATTTATTACTTACCTGTCCTAACGTATGTTCTCTCTCATTTGTGGATCGTAGCTCTAAATCTTTATACATGAGTATATATCCTGATAGAACCGCAGGAGCCAGGAAAATGGAAAGGAACCATGGGGCTAAGGGGAAAGAGGAAGCCCAAGAGAGGGGGATAGTAGGAGACAGATATTATCACGGGAGAAATGAGGAAATTGGGGGGGGGAGTTTCAACTGGGAAAATAGGAGAAAAGGTTATATAAGGAACCATGAGAGTGAAGGGGAAGAAGACAGTGTTCTTAAAATTATAATTATAAACCTATTCAAGGAACTCAAGTTGGGTCGAATACAAAACTGAATAAAGACCATGAAAAATAACACCTGAGTGAAGTAACTAAAAAATTCAAAACATGAAATTAGAATTCAACAAAGAGAGAATTTCTGAAGAAAAGCCAAACTGAAGTAAAACTTCAAATAATAATCCAGGAAAGCAAATAAAAAGCTAAGGAGAGTGGAGGAAATGGAACATAGCATAAGATTTTGAAGAGAAGATTAGGGGAATGGATTGCTCAATCAAAGAAAATGTCAAATCTAAAATACTCCAGTAATGGAATATGTACAACCTCTGGGACACTGTGAAAAGATCAAACCTATGAATAATAGGCATAGAAGAAGGAAAAGAAACCCAGGTCAAAGATGCAGAATTATTTTTTAGTAAAATCATGGAAGAACCCCCCCCCCCAAATCTAGGGAAAGAGATTCTAGCAAGGTACAAGAGCCATAGAGCAGTAGACAGAGACTAGGAAAGAAACTTCTCATGTAAGATGATAGCCAATATATTAAAGGTAAAGAATAAAGAAAATATGTTGTGGAGAGATAACCTAGCAATTAAGAGCACCGACTGCTCTTGCAGAGGACCCGGGTTCAATTCCCAGCACCCACATGGTGGCTGAGAACTGTCTGTAACTCCAATTCCAGGAGAACTCCAGTTCCAGGGGAATCTGAGACCCTCTTCTGACCTCCGCGGTGTTGCATGACACGGGTGCACAAACCTACATGCAGACAGTACATTCATACACATAAAAAAAAATATGTTGAAAGCTGTGTAAGAGAAATATCAAGTCACATAAAAGCAGGCCCATCAGAATAACAGCTGTTTTTTCAATGGAGACTATAAAAGCCAGAAGGGCTTGGACCAATGTCATAAGAAAGATGAAAGAACACAGATTTGAGTACAGACTACTATACCCTGCAAAACTATCACTTGCAATTGAAGGAGAAACCAAACTTTCCATGATAAATCAGATTTAGGGAATTTATATACACAAAACCAGCTCTACAGAGACTACTTTGAGCAGAAGTTTAAACACTCTTAAGAGGGCACAAAAAATAAATTATTCTAGTATAGTCAAGCAAAAATGGTCTAAAAAAATCAGCTTTGGGGCTGGAGAGATGGCTCAGGAGTAAAGAGTACTTGCTGTTCTTCCAGAGAATCCAGGTTCAACTCCCAGTACCCACATGGCAGCTAGGGAACCATCTGTAATGGAGGCGGGCATTGCACAGGTGCACATACTAGCGAAACACTTAGACACATAAATAATAAAATATTAAAAAAGCTTTACATTAGTAATTAATAAACATTGGCCAATAATAACCCCCAATATTAATGGTCTCAACTTCCCAATGAAAAAACTCAGACTAGGGGCTGGAGAAATGGCTGCTCTTGCAGAGGACCAGGGTTTGATTCACATGGCAGCTAACAGCTGTGGGTAACTTCAGTTCCAGGGGATCTGACACCCTCTTCTGATCCGTGAGTGACACAGGTACACTTACACACTTGCAGGCAATACACTCATACACATAAACTAAAAATAATAAATGAACTATTAAAAAACCTTCACAATAACTGATTGGATTAGAAAATAAAAGCCATTGGTTTTCTGTGTCCAAGAAATGCACCTCATCAACAATGATCAACACATTCTTAGGATAAAAGGATGGAAGTGGATATTCCAAGCAAGTGAAACTAAAAAACAAGCAGGTGTAGCTATTGCTAACATAAAAGACTTCAAGCTAAAAATGTTTAGAAAAGACAGGAAAGGTCACTTCATATTCACTAAAGGAAGAATCCACTGTTGTAAAGTTGCAGCAGAGAGACAACTCACTTAACCTCATAGAGTTTTAAAGGAGGATTTAATTTAATTATGACACGGGGACCAACAATCAACTCGGGAGGAGTGTGGCCCCGAGGTGCAGGTTACAGGGTAATTTAAAAGTACAACAGCCAATCAGAGTTTAGCATCACAATTAAAGTTACCAATCAAGTACACCAGCCAATCAGAGTTTAACACCACAGCTAAAGTTACCAATCAAGGGGAAACGTGCGAAGCAAGCAAACCAATCATTCTTAGAATGACTAAGGAAAAAATGGCTTAACGGTTTCTAAGAACACTATCCCTGAGTTTTTATAATCCTCTATCTCAATAATCTATGTCACCCACCAAGAAGAAAATATAATTCTTTTATTAAATTAAGAAAATTATTTATTAATTTTTTATGTGTATGAATATACTGTCTGCGTGTAGGTTGGTGCACCCATGTCATGCAATGCCACGGAGGTCAGAAGAGGGTGTCAGATCCCCCTGGAACTGGAGTTAAAGATGGCTCTTAGCCACCATGTGGGTGCTGGGAATCGAACTTGGGTCCTCTGCAAGAGCAGTCAGTGCTCTTAATGGCTGAGCCATCTCTCCAGCCCCAGAAAATACCCTTCTTAATATGTATGCTCCATATACAGAGACACCAAATTTCATAAAGAAACTCTCAGCTCTAAAATCTCACATGACTCTAAAACGGTGTTAGTGGGTGACATGGATATCCTACTGCCACCAGATGGGTCAGCCAGGCAAAAACTAAATAGAGAAACCCTGAAGTTAAGTGACATTATAGATTAAATGGACCTAACAGATATCTCAGAATATTTCAGCTAAACCACGAAAAATATATTTTCTTTTTGTCACCCGGAACTTTCTCCAAAATCAACCACATATTAGGTCACAAAACACATGTACACAAATTTAGGAGAGTTTAAATATCCTGTATTCTATCTGACCACAAAGGAATAAAGTTAGATATAAAAATCATTAAAAATTTGAAAAAGTACACAGATTCATGGAAGCTAAACAACATGCTACTGAATGAAAATTGGATTATGACAGAAATAAAGAGGAAAATTTAAAAATTCATAGAATTGAATGAAAATAAAAACACAACATACTAAAGCCTTTTGGGCACAATGAAGGCAGTCCTAAAGGGAGAATTTATAGTATTAAGTACCTACACCAGAAAATTAGAACCATCTCATATAAGTATGAAAGCTTTGATTAAAACCTTTTAACCAATATAGACATTTTTACTTTAAAAAAAAAAAATTAAAAAAGAGTAGATGGGAAAGCGGTAAATCAAATCAAGGCCTGAATAGGAATAAATACAGCCAAAAAAAAAAAAAAAAAAAAAAAAAAGCAATACCAGGAGTCTATGAAAGGAAGGGTTGGTTCTTCTAAAAGATTAACAAGACTGACAGACCTTTACCTAAATTAGCTGAGAGAAAGAATGAGAAGCTTCAAATTAACAAATTTAGAGGTGAAAAAGAAATAGTGATGAAAACCCAAATGGAAATTAACGTGGGATTGAAAAACTCAATAAGCCAGTTAGACAAAACAGCAGAAAGCCTCATAGCAGAATAAATGAAACAGAAAACAGAATATAAAGTCTAGATGACAAAGTTGAGGATGGACTCCTCAGGCAAAGACTATGTAAAAACCTAGCCAAAGACACCAAAGATATCTGCAACGAAAAATTTAAACCCCTGAAGAATGAGTTTGAAGATGATACCAGAAGATGGAAAGACCTCCCATGCTCATGGATTGGAAGACTTAATATATTTAAAATGTCCATCCTACCCAAACTAATAAACAGATTCAATGCAATGCCAATCAAACTCCCCATGACTTAAGTCTCGGACTTTGGGAAAAAAAAAATCCTTAAATTCATATGGAAAAACAAAAGATCCTAGATAGCTGAAGCAGCCCTCAGCAAAAAGAGCAATAAAGGGGGGATTACCATACCAGACTTCAAACTATATTACAGGGCTATAGTAATAAAAAACAGCCGGGTACTGGCACAAACACAGACATGTAGATCAATGGAACAAAACTGAAGATCCAAACTTGAGCACATGCAATTTCAGCCACCTCATATTTGACAAAGGGGCCACCAAGAAGAGTCAATGGAGGAAAGGTAGCATCTTCAGCAAATAGTACTGGCAAAACTGGATCACCACATGTAGAAAGATGAAGCTGAACCCCTACCTTTCTCCATAAACAAAAATCAACTCCAAATGGATCAAAGACCTCAATGTGAAACCAGAAACCATGAAAATGATGGAAGAAAATGTCAGCAGTAACCTACAAAGTATGGGCATAGGAAAAGACTTTCTAAATCAGACAGCAGCTATGTTGGAAACAAGGTCAACAATAGACAAGTGGGACCTCATTAAACTTGAAAACTTCTGTACAATGAAAGAAACAATTAAAGAAGTGAAGAGAAAGCCCACGGAGTGGGAGGAAACCTTCACCAGTGATAAATCTGATAGAGCATTAATATCCAGAATATACAAATTACTCAAAAAATAAAGGATCAAGAAAACAAAGGACTCTATCAAAAGATGGAGTAAAGAGCTGAATAATTCACTAAGGAAGAAGTGAAGGTGGCTAAGAAACATCTCAGAAAGTGTTCAACATCACTAATAATTAAGGATATACAAAGTAATACCAGCTTAAGATTTCATCTTACCCTGGTAAGAACGGCTAAGATTATGAAAACAAGTGACACCAAATGCTGGAGAGGTTGTGGGGAAAGGGGAACACTCATCCACAGCTGGTAGGAATGCAAACTCATGCAACACCTATGGAAAGGAGAGTGGAGAACTCTTAAAACGACTGAAAATGAGAATACTACTTGACCCAGTCATATAACTCCTTGGTATATACCCATGAGACTCATCCTATAGCAGAGACATATGCACATCTATGCATTTTGCAGCTCTCTTCACAAGAGGGAAGAGCTGAAAGCAAACCAAATGTCCCTCAAACAACGAGTGGAAAAAGAAATGTGGTATACACAGTGGATATCTACACAGCAGTAAAGAAAGATGTCCATTTTCTGATGCAGTCTTTCTGTTGTTCTTTTACTATGCCTCCCTCTCCATGAGAAATATTTATATCTGGGTTGTTGGTACTAGCATCCACATATGAGGGACACCATTTGTCGTTTGTTTTTCTGGGACTGTGTTACTTCACTTAACATAATGTCTTCCAGCTCCATCCATTTACCTGCAAATTTCATGATGTTGTCCCTCTTTACTGCTGCATAG
>VZQC01003726.1:510858-633382 GCA_009823505.1 Rhizomys pruinosus | reverse complement strand
AAAGAAAGATGACATCATGAGCTTTGCAGGAAGATGGCTGGAGCTAGAAGACATCATGCTGAGTGAAGTAACACAGTCCCAGAAAAACAAACAATGAATGGTATCCCTCATCTGTGGATGCTAGTGCCAATTACCTAGTTGTAAGTATTTCTTATGTATGGCCCCCTGAGCTCTTGTCCAAAGCAGTTGGGAGTGATGCATATTGGAAACAACAAAAACAACAACAACAACAACAACAACAGAAAGGACTGCATCGAAGAACTGACTGAAACATTGAACTTCTGCTCAAAACAGTCAACTTCCTAATGGAGAATATTGAGAAAGACTGAGAAAGAGATGAAAAGCATGTTTGGCAGAATGAATGAGTTCTGGTGGGGTGGGGGAATGGGGGGGACACGGGTCTAGATTTGTTAAAAAATAAAAATAAATTTATGTGAAAAAAAAGAAGCACATAGAACACTAATTAGACACGACCAGAACAGAAACTCCCTAAAACAGAAAATGGTCCAACAAAGGAAGAAAATTATAAACCAATATCTCTGATAAACATAGACACAAACATTCTTAACAAAACACTCACAAATTGAATGCAAGAATACATAAAAAAAAAAGATTATGTGCTAGGTGTGGTGGGGCATGCCTTCAATCCCAGCACTCAGGAGGCAGTTAGGCAGACCTCTGTGAGTTCAAGGTCAGCCTGGTCTACATAGAGAGTTCCAGGCCAGCTGGAGCTACAGGGAGACCCTGGATCAAAAAAGAAAAAAAAAAAGTTTATCCACCACGATCAAGCTGGTTTCATCTCAGATATGGAGATGGTCCAGTATATGTAAATCAATAAATGCCATCTACCACATAAACAGAATCAAGGACTGCAACCACATAATCATCTCATTTGATGCAGAAAAGGCCTTTGATAAGATCCAATATCCATTCATGATAAAAGTTGTGGAGAATCTATGGACACATAAGGTAATATATTGCCTTATTATATTGAGGTATGCCCCCATCAATAATACAAGGAGAAAAACTGCAAACATTAAAATCACAAATAAGACAAGGATCTCTACTCTGTCTATTCCTGTGCAATATAATACTTAAAGTCTTATCTACAGCAATAAGACAACTAAAGGAGATAAAGGGAATAGAAATTGTAAAGGAAGAAATCAAAGTATCCTTATTTGCACATGATATGATTCTTTATATAAAAGACTCCACCAGAAAACTCATAGAGATGATAAACCTAGTCAGCAAAGTAGCAGGTTATAAAAATCAGTAACCCTCTTATTTTCTGACAATAAACCTATCAAGATAAAATACTAGACAAGTATGCTGCAATTTGAAAATCCAGAGAGGTCAGGAATTGACAACAAATGACTGTGGAGGCAGAGGCAGGGGAAGGCTTCCCAGGAAGTCTGGTATAATGTAGGGGAAAGAGGGAATTAAATAGGAAGGCTTAAGTGGGTTGGGAATGAGCAGGGATGGACAAGGAAAAAAAGAAAAAAATGTCTTTACCTACTTGTTCAGTTAGTAAACGTCAAATTACAATATTTTGAGATAGCTTGGTTCAGTGGACAAAAAGTGATTCTTTTTTTGATTCCACTATTTCACCTGAACTTGAGGTAAATTAAATCAAGCCCTTTTGAGCTATCTAGATATGTTTCTCTTAAATCAGGGTAGAATCTTTTCTAAAGTTCTGATTGTCCATTTCGCCTTATCATTCTCATGTGCTTAATGTTCCACATTCTCCACCATCTTTTTCTTATTTATCACTTTACAGATTAGCCTCACCAGTCTTACTAACCTCCATGGAATGTGTGAGAAGTTTATGTTGAAATTCTAATTTCAAGCGAGTCATTTTTTTTAAAAGGGTCCAGCCTTTTTATGTGTCTGTAGTGTGTTTCATGTCGATTAATTCTATTATTACTGAACCACAGTCTAGCTGACTAGGCCCAGCAAGGAAATTCCTCTAGTTAGACTTCTTTGCCAGGAAAGAGCTTCTCAGTTAACTTCATATACTGGAGAAATTGGCAAAGGTGTGATGGATGTGTGTGCCTAGCGGAATCTACTCACCACTGTTCAGGAAGTTATCAAATGTGACTTTAGGAACCCAGTGGCAATTTCTTCTTCCTTTCCCATCGCCCTCTCACTCTCTCTTGAAATTCAAAGCTACCTTTGCTTTTATTTGAGCTTCTAGTATTTTGCTCCTCAGAGGTTGACATTTAAGCCAGCAGTATCAGTATTGATTGGGAATCACAAATCTTGAGAAGCACTACCCTAGCATCCTATCCCAGTCCACCAGTTACCATTTGTGCTGGATAACTTTAGTGTCAACTTGACACACCTGGGTTGAGGGAGCCTCTGTTGGGGAATTGGCTCCATTGGATTGGCCTGTGGCCACATCTGTGGAGTATTGTCTTGATTGTTGAGCAGTGTGGGAGGGTCCAGCTCACAATGAGTGGTGCCACCCTGTGGAGGTTGTTGTGAACTGTATAAGAAGGCAAGTTGGTGTCAATCAGAGTGTTTTGTCACAGCAATGGAAGACACACTACAACAGAAACTGGTACCAGAAGAGTGGGGTATTGCTGTGACAGACCTGAACTTGGTGTTTTGGGGAAGGAGTGTGGAGGCGTTTGGAACTTTGGGCTGGGAAGATCATTGAATGCCTAAAAATCGTTGCTGTGGAGCTTGGAGCAGTTTTGCTGAAGGAGTTGTAGAAGATGAAGGCCTGGATTGTGAAGTTTCTAGTTTCAAAGGGGAGCAGAGATCATCAGGACTGTGTAATCTGTGGGTTCTGGTCAGCTGGGGCTGAAGAATCAGCTGTAAGTAACAAGAGACCAGAACCTGAAGTGACATCTTTGTTGTACTGGGACAATTGATGCTGGTTAGCTGGGGCTGAAAAATCAGCTGTAAGTAACAAGAGACCAGCATCACTGTGGTGAAATCTTCTGGGAAGAATTTCTTCAGGGTCAGCACACAAAAGAAAGCTGTTATCCACAGGGGGCCTGAGCCTCCATCTCGCGCCAGAAGCAGGGACTTGGTAGTGTGTAGAGTCTCCTATATGGTTCTGGTGTTGAAATTTGAGGGGGTCACAGAGAGAAGCCAAGGCTTGGCACTGTGAGAGGTCAGGAAAGACCATTGGTGGAAGTGCACCTTGGTTGCAGTGAAGACCCCAGGATTACAGGGATCATGGAGAGAAGCTGTGGCTTTGCACCAGGAGAGGTCAGAAGAGACCATTGGTGAAGGTGCTACCTCAGTTTCAGTGGCGACCCCAGCTTTTTAGAGATGCCAGTACCATGGGATGACCACCAACAGCAGCAGCAGGTGTGGAATGGAGTCGGCCTGGGCCTGCGAGATGAGCTGTGTGTGCCACGGATGGCAGAGTTGGAGAGGGGGAGCTGCCAAAACCCTTTGGAGTCCAGAGATCATGAGTGAGACCCAGGTGTCCAGCCTTGAGCTACTTTGCTGGCTTAGGTTTTGTTTGAGAGTGCTGATTCTTCCCTTTGAAATAAGACAGTACTTGTTTTGGATTTTACTGCAGCCCACAGTTAAGAGGCTTTTACAGGACTGTGAACTTTTAAGTGTTTTGGACATTTTAAGGGACTGTGGGGCTTTTAAGGTTGTACTGTCTTAGGTTGTGATTAATGTTACATATACTTTGGGGATAAGAACTGGAAGGTGGTGGTTTAATAGTGAGTGTTTTGTGGTGTCAAGTTGACAAGGGGTCAATTGTGCTGGATAGCTTTAGTCAACTTGACACACCTGGGTTTGAGGGCCTCAATGGGGAATTGGCTCCATTGGATTGGAGTATTGTCTTTATTGTTGAGCAGAGTGGGAGGGCCCAGCCCACAATGAGTGGTACAGTACACAACTTATACAGTACACAAAACCTGGGCAGGTTGTTGTGTACTGTATAAGCAGGAAGGCTGGGCATGAGCCAGGGGAGCAAGCCAGTGAACAACATTCCTCCATGGCCTGTGCTTCAGCTCCTGCTTCCAGGTTCCTACCCTGAGTTCCCGCCTTGGGCTCCCTAAGTGATGAACTGTGACTCAGGAGATGTAAGCTGAGTAAATCCTTTCCTCCCCAAATTGGTGTCAGAGTGTTTTGTCACAGCAATGGAAGACAAACTAGAACACCACTTTTCTTTTCTCTCTTCTATTTTCCCTCCCTTCATTCTTCTCCTTCCTCCTTCTTTCCCTTTCTTGAGACAGGATCTCATGAGGCTTACATAGCCAAAGCTGGTTTTGAACTATGTAGTGAAGGATGACCTTGAAATCTTATCTCTGTTTACTGTGTACTGGGGTTATAGGCATGTACTGACACTCCACAGTTAATATGGTTCAGGGGATGGAATCCAGGGCCTTGTATGTGACAGGCAAGCCCTTGGCCAACTGAGCTCCATCCTCAGCCCTCATCTTTCCTTGTTATTTCATTATCATCTGTTTTCTACACCACCATCAATACTGTGAGTAACTCTTACTGTTTTACCTCAACTCTCCTGTTTAGCTGTTCTGTTTTTTTTTTTTTTTTTGTCATTTTTCTGACAAACACTTAACTCCAGATGAATACATCAGTGTGCTTCCATCAGGACTATATCTGAAACAGCTTGGTATAGTCACAGAAATCACCCAGCAGAGCAGGTTAGGTGCCAACATACCAGACTCATGTAAGCCTGCTAATGTCTCTGTTTTCATTTTTGCTTTGTAATTCTCTTCTTCTCTGCAACAATGGTTTTGTAAAAATTCTTCATTCTAGTTAAATCTCAAATTTTCTTAATTCCTCCCTGTCCTCAACAGATGAATTTTCCTCCCACTTCTTGAAGGAAAATAGAAGGCATCAGATGGGGACTCCCCCAGGTTCTTGCTACCATATGCATACTCTTCCATCTGTACTGTGTACTTCTCTCTGCGTCTCTTTGAATATGTGACAGTCCCTTTTCTTTTTAAGGCTAATACATACATACATATGTATATACATACATACATATGTATATACATACATACATACATACATACACACACATATTTGGCCTACAGAGCTACAGAGTCAGGTTTGTATCTCCAAGTGCCATTTGGTGTGGATTCATCCACTGGAGTCTAGTCAGCTTTCTAAGAATCTCAGCCTTAATTGATACTGACTCTCCCCTTCCCAGCAGTCATTGGTTGCCAGTAGTTTCTCATGTAGGGCTTTCTTATCCACTTCCCTGTGTCTATGCTGGGATTTTGTCTGGCTCAATTTTATGTGGGAGTTGTGCATGCTGTCACCCATTGCTGTGAGTACAAGTGAGTGGCTGACCATCTGTCCGGAAAACACTGTTTTCTTGTGGTTATCCACTACCTCTGGCTCTTATAATCTTTCTGCCCCTCTTGCCCCATGATTCCTAAGCTTTGGGAGGCAGAAGTTTGATGTAGGTGATCTATTCAGGGATGAGCACTCTGCAGCCTCTTATTTTCTGTTGGCCAGCTATGGTTGTCTCTGCTGATTACCATCTGCTGAGAGTTCAGAGATATGTTAGTGGATGGATAGAACAGTAAGTCATTAGAAATCAATTTAATACTACATTTATTTAGCTGCATCATTGCATTAGGCTTTCTCTCACAGCCTATTGGCTGTCTAACCTCAGGCTCCTAGGCCTACTATCAGTGTCAAGTATGGGTTCCATCCTTTGAAGCAGAGCTTAATAATAGAGTAGGAAATGTTAAAGAGGGTGGGGAATCAGAGGGTAGGACAGAGGATGGATTATGGGGAGGAATAACTAACACCAAAGACCTTTAGAAAAAAACTACATGGAAATGCACCACTGTAGAAGTTATGTAAGGTATATACATTATTAAAATAATTAAAAGGAGTTATCTAATAACAATAGGGCCCTACTGTAGGCACTGTAGACTTGCACAGAAAAAAGTCAGTGCCTGGAATTGACTTCCTCCTTTGAAGCTGTTGAGTAGGCATTCCATAGACCCTAGAGCACTTCTGATTATTGCCCCTGTGCTTGGTTACTCATAAAAACCTCATAGTTAGATCCAATTGCTGAAGACACTACATATGAGAGCTGTAGAACAACAAGGAGAAATCAAGCTGGTGCTGACTTCAAAGCCTCTGCTCTACTGCCTAGCTTTCACAGTGCTGTAAGATGCTAAACAAGCTACCTGAAGAGAAAATTTAGCATGAACCTTACCCAGCTGTGAATCCTGTGATCTGCAACAACTGCTGGCCTGGAAGGTATGTCCAGTCGTACAACAGTGGCACAAATACAGCTGTAACCAACTACTTTTTGTGCTTTTGTTGATGTTTTGTGTATTTTAGACATCATTTTTTGATTCAATTTAGGCATATTCCCTTTTCCCTTACCCCCACCCCACCCCAGATCATACATTCTGCCATAACTGTCCTGAATCTTTCTCTCAGTCTTTTTTTCCCTTTATTAATTTTATATTACTCTAAAATATGGATACATACTCTCCACCCATATGCAGTAATTACAGTCTGAAAATAAGTGGTGGGTGGATTCTAGAGCCCATTGAGAGATTCACATTATAACAACATAGTTGCTTTCAGATAAACAGAAATATATAACAATAATGTTGTTCAGCTTGCCTTTCATTTGGGGGATTTAGTGTTAGCATCCACAAATGAGGGAAACCATTCACTGTTTTTCTGGGACTGT
Organism: Rhizomys pruinosus; assembly: GCA_009823505.1. Lineage (NCBI taxonomy): Eukaryota > Metazoa > Chordata > Mammalia > Rodentia > Spalacidae > Rhizomys > Rhizomys pruinosus. The sequence continues at coordinate 626,718 of VZQC01003726.1, read as the reverse complement.
GTTACTTCACTCAGTGTAATGGCTTCGAGCTCCATCCATTTACCTGCAAAGTTCATAATGCCATCTTTCTTTACCGCTGAATAGTACTCCATTGTGTAGATGTACCACATTTTTGTTAACCAGGCATCAGTTGAGGGGCATTTGGGTTGGTTCCAGCTCTTCACTATTGTGAAGAGAGCTGCAATAAACATGGATGTGCATGCATCTTTGCGGTAGGATGAGTCTTTGGGGTATATACGCAGGAATGGTATAACTGGATCAGGTGATAGGCTCATTCTGAGTCTTTTAAGGGTTCTCCACACTACTTTCCATAGTGGTTGTACAAGTTTGCATATCCAGCAGCAGTGGATGAGTGTTCTCCTTTCCCCACAACCTCTGTAGCATTTGTTGTCTTTTATTTTCTTGATCTTAGCTAGTTGTATTAGAGTGAAATGATATCTGAGAGTGTCAACCTAAATTTTCTAAAGAGCCCTTGATTATTTGGTGACTTTTTTTTATCATCTCTAATTCTTCAACCTCATGTCTTGTCAGTTTTTCTAGCACTCTAACAACATTGAATAAGGTTGCCAATGACCCCATGATTTAGAGCCAATAATTCAGTGGCCATTTTCTGGTAATTATTCTGGGTTTCCAGCCCTCTTGCCCACTCTTTTTCCTTTCCTTTCCTTTTCCTTTTTTGTGAAATATATGTTGTGTTTATTTTAGCTTATAAGATACCATGCCATCTAGGGTTTCCTCTTCTTGCTTTCTAGCATTTTTTCCTTCTCCTTTACTGTCCTCTATCCATGATGGTAAGCACTTTCCTTCTTCCATTTTATACTCTGTTAATTAATTATATTCTATGTATTAGCTGAGGTTGAGATTGAGTTTGGAGTACAATAGATTTAGTATCAATCAGTACTTTTGTGGCTGGGAGAGGACGACTCAGGCAGCAAAGTCTGAGTTTAATCTCCAGACCACGGAAAAATGTGAGGGCTATTAATTGGGAAAGTGGAAAAATGGAATAAGAAGGGGTAAATGGAGCAGGGAGTGGAAGAACAGGATAGAGGAGGAATATGGAGAGGGATAACTCACACCAGGGGCCTTTTGAAAAAGTCATATGGGACCCTCCTACTATAGAAGCTCTTTTTAAAAATTTTTATTTATCATTTTTATTTTATATGTATGAGTGTATTGCCTGCATGTGTGTAAGTGCACCTATGTTGTGAAATACTCAGCGGTCAGAAGTCTGTGTCCAAATCCCATGAGACTTGAGTTACAGACAGTTGTTAGCTACCATGTGGGTGCTGGGACTCAAATCTGGGTCTTCTGCAAGAGCAGCCAGTACTCTTAACCTCTGAGCCATCTCTCCAACCTCAATATAGAAAATATAGAAGCTTCTTAAATACACACACACACACACACACACACACTATAATAAGAGTTTAAATGGAATTACCTCATAATGGGGGGCAATGGACCCACCAGATATGACAGTCTACTGAATAAAAAGCTCAATGACATCAACAGACTCCTTCTTTTGGAGCTGCTTTACAAGGAGTTCACTTAAACCCTCAAATAATATTTGCTATTAAATGCCATTGTTCTTGGCTACTGGCCAGAACTTGAGGGTAAGACCCTATTGCTGAAGACACTACATATGTGAGTCAGAGAACGAACATGGAAAAATCTTATTGGAACTGACCTTGAAGCTTCATTCCTACTGGCTAGCTTTCATAATGCTAGAAGATGTCATAGAAAAGTAGTCATCAGCTCTACCCAGCTGTAAACCCTGTGAATTCCACTAATGACTGATCTGGCAAGATATGCCTACCAGTGGAATAGTGGCATGAATATTATGGGAGTAGCCAATCACTTTGTAATTGGATTGAAGGCCCATTTCACAGGATGGAGCCCACACTGGGCTCTGTTATGAGGGCCAATAACCTGTGGCTAGATAGGTCACAGGCCATAGGGGAGAACCTACTACTATTATTCTGCTAAATAGGCATAGGATTAAAATGATTCCTAATGACTTACTATTATATTCACATATCAGTGTTTCTCTCAACTCTCACCAGAAAACCGTCTTTTGCAGCAGGTGGTGATTAACACAGAAACCCACAACTGATAAGTGTGGAGAGAATGAGACTGCAGAGGCTCAAGGATCATTGTGGAAGATGGGGTGGAAAGATAAGAACCAGAGATGGTAGATGGATACAAGGAAACTGTTTTCCAAACACAACAGGGCAGTGCACATATGTACCTACACTGCTGGTGACAGCATGCCCAAGACCTGTGCAACCTCAAGCCGGCATAAAAGAACCCAGCATGGAGGTGGGAGATAGACAGGAAACCCTACCCCTAGCAGAGGAGCTGTTGTCAAATCATAGCTGCTGGGAGAGGGACAGTCAGGTTTCTTTAAGGGTGTGATGCAAGGTAGATTAACCAGGCCCCAGGGTATGATTCACACCCAAGAACATTTGAGGACACACATTAAACTCAATCGACCTTTATAAATGTAATAGAGGACCTGAAGCAGGGTGTAGTAGTTGTAAAAGACCTCTATAAATATAAGAGACGACATGAAGTAGGGAGGTGGTAAAGTGTGTGCCGATATGGGGGAGGGAATCTAAATAGGATCAAAATACTTTGTATAAAATTCTCAATCAATAAAATATATAAAGAACAAAATGAAAGAAGCCAGGTGTGATGGTGTATGCTTGTAAGCTCAGTACAGGGGAGGTGGAGACAGGAGGATCCCCTAGGCTTGCTGGCCAACCAGTCTAGACTAACTTGTTTGGAAACAGGACCTGCAAAGCTTTGGCTAAACCAGTAAGTGTTCTGAACAATCATCTAGACATTTACATTGCTTTCTAGTCATTCACAGGTTGTGGGTGCTCTGCGAAGAATACCCTGTGAGGAGGCTCAGATAAGGCAGACACTGAAGGCTGAGAACTGGAGGCTCTCTACTGATTGCATTCTCTGCTACAGTGGGTGTCAAATAGTCTCTTAGAGGAAGATCTGTATGGTGCATCTCCCTATATATCAGGTATTCTAGTCTTAACAGAAATTTTTATGTACATGGCTCAATTTTCATCAGTTGTCTGATAATTCCTGAATTTATATTTAGACTTCCATATTCTTGATCCTTATACTCAGTAGTCTATTCAAAATTTCATGTATCTCAAGAGATCTCAGGATTAACATGTCTAAAACATAGAAATCAATAGATTTTGCCAGATTTCTCTCTTCTTTTTTTTTATTTTTTTATTTTTTTATTTTTTTTCCACTCAGACTGCATTCTCTTCTCTTCTACATCTGTGAAGTTACCGACCTTGCTTTTCCGTGGCCAGCACTCTAGTTCCAAGGACTACATGCTCCAGCCTGGATTCCTGAAAGGCCACTTTATTTGGTTCGCTTAGATTCACTCTTCCTCTTTTCTTCAGTTTACTCTATTGCATTCAGGAAAATGATTTAAAATGCATTTTGAGTATACTAATCCTTTTCTGCCTACCATCCCTTCATGACATCTCATAATTGTTCTGGATAGAGGCTATCATAACTTTCAAGGGCTTTTCTGTGTTCCTTGACTTTTGAACTTGACTACTCTTTTGCTCAATTTCTACTTTCTAGTGACATTTTTTTCTTCAGGGGAGGGTGATTCTCTAAGGGATCATAGACTCTTTCAACAGTGTTTTCTTTGTTAGGAATAATTATCTCCTGTTCTGTTCTTCAGCTTGCTAGCTTTTTCTTCTCCAGTTCTCAGCTCAAGCTTCATTTCTTAAGCCATTCATCTTGATTCTTGTAGCATCCTGTCTTACTTATTCATAGCAGATACATTAGAATGAAAATGTATATGCACCTGCAGTTTTTTCTTCTTTTTTAATATATATTTTGTACAAGATTATCAAATCTACACCCATGTCCCCCACCCTATCCCCCCTCCCCACCAGAGCTCATGTATTCTGCCAAACATGCTTTACATCTCTTTCTCTGTCTTTCTCAATATTCTCCATGTGGAAGTTGACTGTTTTGAGCAGAAGTTCACTGTTTCAGTCAGTTCTTTGATGCAGTCCTTTCTGTTATTGTTGTTGTTGTTTCCAATATGCATCACTCCCAACTGCTTGGACAAAAGCTCAAAGGGCAGTGCACAAGAAATACTTACAACTAGGTAATTGGCACTAGCATCCACAGATGAGGGATTCCATTCATCATTTGTTTTTTTGGGACTGTGTTACTTCACTCAGCATGATGTCTTCTAGCTCCAGCCATTTTCCTGCAAAGCTCATGATGTCCTCTTTCTTTAATGCATAGAACTCCATTGTGTAGATGTACCACATTTTCTCTATCCACTCATCAGTTGAGGGGCATTTGGGTTGGTTCCAGCTACTTGTTATTGTGAAGAGAGCTGAAATAAACATGGCTGTGCATGTATCTTTGCGGTGGAGTGAGTCTTGAGGGTACATGCCTAGGAGTGGTATGGCTGGGTTGGGTGGCAAGTTCATTCCAAGTCTTCTAAGGGTTCTCCACACTGCTTTCCATAGTGGCTGTACGAGTTTACATTCCCACCAGCAGTGGATGAGTGTTCTCCTTTTCCCACAACCTCTCCAGCACTTGGTATCATTTGTTTTCTTGATCCTAGCCAGTCTTATTGGAGTAAGATGATATTTTAAAGTGGTTTTGATTTGCATTTCCTTAATGATTAGTGATGTTGAATACTTTTTAAGGTGTTTCTCAGCCATCTCTAATTCCTCACTTGTGAAGTCTCTGTTCAGTTCTTTGCTCCATCTATTGAGTGGGTCATTTGTTTTCTTTATTCTTTGTTTTTTGAGTAGTTTATATATTCTGGAAATCAATGCTTTGTCAGATGTTTCTGTGGTGAAGGTTTCCTCCCACTCTGTGGGATTTCTCTTTGCTTCCTTGATTGTTTCTTTTGATGTACAGAAGCTTTTGAGTTTAATGAGGTCCTATTTGTCAATTGTCGACCTTAATTCTTGTGCAGCTGCTGTCTGATTTAGGAAGTCTTTTCCTACGCCTATGTCTTGTAGTCTGCTGCCAACTTTTTCTTCTATCACCTTCAGAGTTTGGGGTTTCACGTTGAGGTCTTTAATCCATCTGGAGTTGACTTTTGTACAGGGTGAGAGGTAGGGGTTTAATTTCATTCTTCTACAAGTGGTGATCCAGTTTTGCCAACACCACTTGCTGAAGATGCTGTCTTTTCTCCATTGTGGTTTCTTGGCCCCCTTGTCAAATATGAGATGGCTGAAATTGTATGTGCTCAGATTTGGATCTTCGGTTTTGTTCCATTGGTCAACAGGTCTGTTTTTGTGCCAGTACCAGGCTGTTTTTATGACTATAGCCCTGTAGTATAGTTTAAAATCTGGTATAGAGATCCCTCCTGTGTAGCTCTTTTCACTCAGGATTGATTTGGCTATTCGGGGTCTTTTGTTTTTCCAAATGAATTTAAGAACTTTTGTTTCCAAGCCTGTGAAGAAACTCTTGGGGATTTTGATTGGGATTGCATTAAATCTATACAAGAGTTTTGGTAAAATGGACATTTTTACAATGTTAATTTTCCCAATCCATGAGCATGGGAGGTTTTTCCATCTTCTGAGGTCTTCTTCAATTTCTTTCTTTAAGGGTTTAAAATTTTTGTTGTAGAGGTCTTTGGTGTCTTTGGTTAGGTTTGTTCCTAGGTATCTTATTGTTTTTGAGGCTATTGTGAGTGGGAAGGTCTCTTTGAATTCTTTCTCCAGTTGCTTGTTCTTGGTGTAAAGAAAGGCCATTGATTTTTTAAGGTTAATTTTGTATCCTGCCACTTTGCTGAAGCTGTTAATCGTTTCTAGGAGTTTTCTGGTGGAGTTTTTTGCATCCCTTAAGTAAACAATCATATCATCAGCAAATAGGGATAGTTTGACTTCCTCTTTTCCAATTAGTACTCCTTTAATATCCTTTTCTTGCCTTATTGCTCTAGCAAGTGTTTCAAGCACTATATTGAAGAGGAGTGGTGACAGGGGGCAGCCTTGCCGAGTTCCTACCTTTAAAGGGAATGTTTCTGTCATTTCCCCATTTAGGATGATATTGGCTGTGGGTTTCCTGTATATGGCTTTGATTACATTGAGGAATGATCCCTCCAATCCAATTCCTTCTAGGACTTTAAGCATGAAGGGATGCTGGATTTTGTCAAAGGCTTTTTCAGCATCAATTGAGATGATGGTGTGGTTTTTGTCTTTGATTCCGTTTATGTGTTTGATGATGTTTATTGATTTTCATATGTTGAACCATCCCTGCATCTCTGGTATGAATCCAACTTGGTCATGATGGATGATCTTCTTGATGTGGGTCTGTATGCGATTTGCCAGTATCCTGTTTAGAATTTTGGCATCTGTGTTCATTAGGGAGATGGGTCTATAGTTCTCCTTTTTAATTGTATCTTTGCCTGGTTTTGGTAATAGAGTGATGCTGGCTTCATAGAAGGAATTTGGGAGAAGTCCCTCTGTTTTTATCCTTCTAAACAATTTCAGTAATAATGGTTGTAGGTCTTTTTGAAATGTTTTGTAGAATTCTGCCATGAAACCGTCTGGGCCTGGGCTTTTTTTAGTTCAGAGGTTTCTTATTACATCTTCAATTTCTTCATGTATTCTGGGTCTGTTTAAGCTGTCGATCTCTTCTTGGTTGAGCTTTGGTGATTCCCAGGATTTCAGATATTCGTCCATTTCTTGTAGGTTTTCATACTTGGTAGAGTATATGTTTTTGAAGTATTCCCATATGATTTTCTGGATCTTTTCCTTGTCTGTTGTGATATCTGGATCTTTTCCTTGTCTGTTGTCATATTTCCCTTTTCATCATGGATTGTATTGATTTGGAGTTGTTCCTTCTTTCTTTTGGCTAGCTGGGCTAGAGGTCTGTCTATCCCATTTATTCTTTCAAAGATCCAACTTTTGGATTCATCGATTTTTTTGTATTGTTTTCTTTGTTTCTATTTCATTGATTTCTGCTCTGATTTTTGTTATTTCTTCCTGTCTGTTGCATTTAGGGTTCATCTATTGTTGCCTCTCAAGTGCTTTTAGATCATTCACTTGTGCTCTTTCTGTTTTTCTAATGTAGGCACCCAGGGCTATAAACTTCCCTCTTAGGACTGCTTTTAAGTTGTCCTGTAGGTTTTGTTGTGTTGTATTGTCATTGTCATTCAGTTCTAGGAATGCTTTTATTTCTTTCTTTATCTCTTCCTTGACCCATTCATTATTCAAGAGTGCATTGTTTAGTCTCCATGCGTTCTTGTAGGCAGTGGGGCTTATCCTGGTGTTGATGTTGAGCTTTATTGCACTGTGGTCTGATAGAATGAATGAAATTATTTCAACCTTTTTGATTTGTGGAGGTTTCTTCTGTGTCTCAGTATGTGGTCGATTTTGGAGAATGTTCTGTGGGGTAGAAAGTATATTCTCTGGTATTAGGGTAGAATATTCAGTAGATGTCTATGAGGTCCATTTGGTGTATCATATCGTTCAGTTCAGATGTCGCTCTGTTTAATCTTTGTCCTGTTGACCTGTCCAAAGGGCTCAGTGGGGAATTGAAGTCCCCTACTATGAGTGTACTGGGGTTAGTGTGTGACTTGTGGTCCTGGAGAATTGTCTTTATAAAGTTTTTTGCCCCAGAGTTTGGTGCATATATATTCATGATGGTGAAATCTTCTTGGTGAATTGTTCATTTGATAAAAATGTAATGGCCTTCTTTGTCTCTTCTGATTTCTTTTACTTCGAAGTCTATTTTATCTGATATTAAAGTAGAAACACCTGCTTTCTTTTTGGTACCATTTGCTTGGAATATTTTTTCCATCCTTTCACTTTAAGGTGGTGCCTGTCCTTGAAGGTAAGATGTGTTTCTTGCAGACAGCATATCGATGGGTTCTGTTTCCTAATCCTGTCTCCCAGTTTATGTCTTTTGATTGGGGAATTTAGTCCATTAATATTTAAGGTTATGACTGATAGGTTTGTGTTGCTTCCTTTTGCCTTATTATCCATCTGCGGTTTTGATTTAGGTTTCTACTTCTGCAGTTATGCTTTTATTGATTTCTCCTTCTAGTTGCCTGGGGTTGGTTGCTCCTTTCTTCTGTTCTTTGGATTGCTTCAAGTATTCTCTGAAGGGTTGGTTTTCCGGACATGTATTCTTTCAAGTTGTTTATGTCATGGAAGATTTTCCTCTCTCCTTCCACTATGATTGACATTTTTGCTGGGTATAGTAACCTGGGCTGGCATCCATTGTCCCTCAACACTGGGAATGCTTTGCTCCAGGTTCTTCTTGCCTTCATCGTTTGCTGTGAGAAGTCCGTTGTTATTCTGATAGGTTTCCCCTTATAGGTCACTTGTTGTTTTTCTCTTGTCGCTTTAAGAATTTTGTCTTTGTTTTGGGTGTCTAGCATTTTAACTATGATGTGGCGTGGAGAATTTCTTTTCTGATCTTGTCTGTTTGGAGTTCTATGTGCTTCTTGTATTGGTATTGGTTTGTCCTTTTTTAGTTTGGGGAAGTTTTCATCTATTATTCTGTTGAAGATCTGATCAATACCATTCTCTTGGGATTCTTCTCCTTCCTCTATTCCTATGATGTGGAGGTTTGATCTTTTCATAGTGTCCCACAGTTCCTGGTTGTTCCACTTTTGTGTATTTTTCAATTTTTCATAATCTTTCTTTGAGGTTTTTAGTTGTTCTGTGTTATCTTCCAGGTCTGATATTCTTTGTTCTGCTTCCTCCATTCTGCTTCTGAGGCTTTTCCATTCCTTTCCTCTTGATTGGATGAGTGTTTGATTTTTTTTTTTCATTTCCTCTTCTGATTTCTTTAGTATTTCTACTTCCTTTTGGAGCTTCTCAATCTCTTCCTGTAGATCTTTGCTTCACTGGTTAGTTTCCTTATCTTTTTCAGCATGGGATCTTTTCAGTATTTCCACTTCTTTCCAGAGTTTGTCATTCTCTCTTTCTAGGAGCTTCTTGAAGTTCTTCATTGTCTTTTCTTAATTCTTTGATTTGCTTTTTATAATCTTGTACTTCTTTAAGTATGTTCACAATTGTGCTTCTGATATCTGTGTCCTGGGCCATTGCCAGGGGGATTCCACTGTAGGAATCTTCCACAGGGTTGGCAGAGCTTGGCACGGGATTATCCTGCACCTTTCCCATGTTGTCTCTTCTTTGTGTTCCTGGCATATGGGCTTCTCCTTGCCTGTATTCCAATGTGAGTCCCAAGTGCCTCTTCACTGTGTTGAAGGCTTGCTTTGCTTGCCTACCTGTGCTTCAGGTGGCCTTGGGAGATCTCCGATCTCAAGACTCACACAACCCCACCTTTTATACCAGCTGGGAGGATAACTCCGCCCCCACAGACACAAAAGCCAATTAATCCAAAAACAGCTAGATTAACTAGATTAAATCAAACAACAATCCACCTTGCTGAAGCACCCAGCTCCTACCTACCTACCTGTGCTTCAGGTGGTTTTGGGAGATCTCCTGTACCTGCAGTTTTTAAACTAACATTTGACTTCATATTAGCTGTCTCCATGAGTACAGGAAATTGCTGTCACTTTTCAATCTTTCCAGTGTTTGATACTGACCCAATATGTTCTAAATATGTTTATTAAATTAAACCTCTTAAACTTGAGCATCTGATAGGGTTGTTAGCCGTCATTCAATTTGGAGTTTCATGTGCAAAAACTTGCTTCCAGGCATTCTGATAGACTCTTGGTTCAGCCTGTCCATGAAAGAGACTGAATGAGGTCTGAATAATCAGATACCATGCAGTAACTTCAGGAGATCTTGTGTTAGGAACTAGGTGTGGCATAGCAGGTCTTTGAGTATTGGAGGTCTCTGCTTCAGATCTCTGAATGATTATCTATATTGATTAAATAACATTGCACCATGAAGGATGCTTGTATGCATTATCACTTATTCTAAAAAATGAAAAAAAAAACCTGAGAGAACGATGCAGGACAGTTATGGCAGAATGCATGATCTGGGAGGGGGGGGGGGGGGGGGGGGGGAAGGGAAAGGGAAATATGCCTGAACTGAATTGGAAAATGGTGTATGAAATACACAAAGCATCAATAAAAAAAAAGTGTTCATCATGGGGCTGGAGAGATGTCGTAGAAGTTAAGAGCACCGACCGCTCTTGCATAGGAGCCAGGTTCCATCCCTAGCACCCACACGGCAGTGGAGAACTGTTTGTAACTCCAATTCCAGGGGAATCTGACACCCTCTTCTGACCTCCATGGCATTGCACGACACGGGTGCACAAACCTGCATGCAGACAGTACATTCATACACATACAGAAATAAATAAAATTAAAAAAGTGTTCATCATCATTAATAATTAAGAAAATGCAAATTAAAACTACTCTCAGATATCATCTCACTCCAGTACAGCTAGCTAAGATCAAGAAAACAAAAGACAACAGATGCTGGATGGGTTGTGGAGAAAGGGGAACAGTCATCCACTGCTGGTGGGAATGTAAACTTGTACAATCACTATGGAAAGCAGTGTGGAGAACCCTTAAAAGGCTCAGAATGAGCTTACCACCTGACCCAGTCATACCACTCCTGGGTATATACCCCAAAGACTCATCCTACCGTAAAGATATATGCACATCCATGTTTATTGCAGCTCTCTTCACAATAGAGAAGAGCTGGAACCAACCCATATGCCCCTCAACAGACGAGTGGATGACAAAAATGTGGTACATCTACACAATGGAGTACTATTCAGTGGTAAAGAAAGATGGCAATATGAAAATTGCAGGTAAATGGGTGGAGCTCGAGGCCATTATGTTGAGTGAAGTAGCACAGTCCTAGAAAGACAAACGGAGAATGGTTTCCCTCATTTGTGGATGCTAACACCAAATCCCCCAGATGAAAAGCAAGTTGAATGACAGTATAGTTATATTTTTGTTTATCTGAAAGCAACTATGTTGATATAATGTGAATCTCTCTATGGGCTCTAGAATCTACCCAACAATTAGTTTTAGACTCTGTAATTAATGTATATGGGTGGAGAGTATGTATCCATATTTTAGAGTAATATGAAATTAACGGAGGAAAATGTGAATTCCTAAGCATAAAAAAAAACTGAGAGAAAGATGCAAGACAGTAATGGCAGAATGCATGATCTAGGATGGGATGGGATGGGGTGGGGGGAAGGGATAGGGGAATATGCCTGAACAGAAATGAAAAATGATGTATGAAATACATAAAATATCAATAAATAAATTTTAAAAATAAAATTATAAATAAATAAATAAATAACGTTGCATCAATGTCTCTTGTGTATTGGAATAATAGAATAGAACCTACTTATATTCTACTTCCTTGGTTGTTAGATACAGTATAGTTCTAGGCCCAGTCCTAAGTAAGCAAACTCACCCTAATGTGGTATTAATTACCACTGAGAAGTACCTAAGGGAAGTTACTTAGGAATGCTCATTATAGCTAATGGATATTACAGAAAGATCTAAACATTTTGCCCATATAAGCCCATGAATAATGATGGTTTCCTCTGATTGTGGTTTGCCTACACACAGGAAGTTCACCAAAGCAGCTTGGTCTAAGACTGCAGCTGGTGACAGCTGTTTAACACAGCAGAATTAAGCCTTTCAAAATGCAAATGCAAAGGAATACCTTATTCATCTGCAGCTTCAGGGGAAATTTAGAAAGGGAAATGCAATTATGCAAACTGGATAGCTGCCAGAGAAGGAGTTGGCAGAGATATTTAATTTTGCAAAGAGGGCTGTTATCCGTTTTTATATATAAATCTCCATTTGCCCCTGGAGAGATAATGAGCCCTTCAGGGTACAATGTGAAGAGATGTTTTTCATGGAGAATTACTAATATATAAACAATAATGTTGATGCCAAGGTACATATAGCATCTGCCATCAAACAGATAATTATGGTGCATTTAATTAGACAATGTTAAGCAGTGGCCAAGGTCTAGAATTTTCATTCTGCATGGATTTTTATTCTTATATTGTAAGTCCCTGATGAGAGGAGGCATAGGATAATCATATCACTTAGCATCTTGTCTCCCTAAAAGTGGTTTGAAAAGATAGTCAAGCATGAAACCTATGTTTAAGTAACTGTTGGTAAATATATGTTTGTGATTTCTTTTATTCTCAAAGTAAACTCCTCAATTTGGTGAAAATTCAAAGCCTTTTATTCCCTTGGAAAACCAAAGGGCCAACTGAAAAGAATTTATTATTGTACTTGAAGAATTAATAATAGCTGGACCTCGTGGCAGATGCCTATAATCTCAAAACTTGGGATGTGGGAGGATCAGAAGTTCAAGGCCATTCTTGGCTACCTAGCACATTTGAGGCCAGCCTGGACTACATGAAATTCTGTCACAAAACCCAAAACTAGAAAAAAAATTAAGAAAATTGATCAATCCCTTCAATATACAACCATTTTATTGAATACGAGTGTTAGGTATATAGCTGTAAGCACAATTCCTAAACTCTTGGAATTTATAATGCAATGAATATAATCAAGCAATCACATCGACAACTGTAAAACCACAGGTATCGCAATGTGTGTCAAAGATATGTACTGAGATTAGTTGCATTAAATTGAAAGTTAATCTAATAAGCAGGTGGATATGGTCAAAGAGGTCATGAAGGGCTTCTTTGGAGATTGGAACTTGGAACAGGATAAAAATGTTATTTTTTCCAGGCAAATGAGAGTATATTTGACAGCTCTGGACTGAGAGGTCTTCTCCCCAGTAGGAAGACTGGGAGACCAGTGAGGCAGCAGCAGTTGGACGTGCTGAGCCCTGTAATGTTAAGGCATTTGGTTTTTCTCTCCAGAGCAACCAAAAATGTGAAAGGAATCTGAGTAGAATGTAACAGAGTCCATGTTGTAGAAATTTAAATTAATTCCTTAGTAATGCTATGTAGTAGAGATTACCGATCTATATTTGCTAAAATATGAGTAGGATCACATAGGTATGCAAGGTGGGGGTATAGTCTATTTCACCTCATATCCGTATACTTGAAGGTGTTTTTCCCCCTGCAACAGGGTCTCATTTGTAGATCAGGTTGACTTTATCCTCATAATCCTCCTGTTTTGGTCTCACAAGAAAGGGATTACAGGTGTGTTCCACCCACACGGGGGGGGGGGCTTATATTTGAGATAATTGAAATGTTTCACTGCAGATGAGTAAATGGTATGACAGCAGGAATAGAAGAATGAGGACGTGTAGAGGAGAAAATGAAAAGAATAAGGTTTGGTTTGTATATTCCAAAAAGTAAAGGTGTAAAGTGAAGTCTGAGTGAAAAAATGTTTAGTGTGAAGGTGAGTGTGATCCTTAGAAGTTTTCCTTTTTCTCCTGTTCTGCCAGCCCTGCACATCTCCACACTATAAGGAAAGCAAAAACAAAAAGCAAACTCATGCTAGACCATGTGTTTTGATTGGAACAGACCTCATCTCCAAGTTCCTGGGTGGGTTGATCCCAGCGTGCCATTTCCTGTGATACATTGACTGATTTAAGGGCAAGCCTGTATAATCCAAGAAAGAACAATGAGAGTCATTCTTATTATTTCTGCAGTTAATAGGAAAAAATGTACTTTCATTTTGGGGAGTTGGGAAGATGTCTCTGTAATGATGAAGCAAGATAATAGTCATTCTTTGCCACAAATAGGGAAGAAAATTCCTGAAAAAGAAATCATGGACTAGAAAAGAAAAGATTGCCAATGACAATGGCTAGCCTCCCAGAGCCACATATACAACCGAGATATTCTATTACATACAATCAATGTCTTATGTATTTAAGCTACTTTGAGTTGAGTTTCTGGACTTTTGGACCTTTCACATGAAAACTGTAAAAATCTTATACCTAGATCAATTTATACATCTGTCTTCTCTCTACATCTGTGATCATAAAAGCAGTTGTAAGAAGTTTTCATAAGAGTTGCTCAGAGTATTTTTGGATTACATAACCTTAGGACACAGTCATAGTTCACAGCATTGCTGGTGCATCAGTATTGCTCATATATATATATATATATATATATATATATATATATATAATTTGTTTACATATATTTAGTTTTGGTTAATGAATTAAAATTAAATATTAATTGTATATAACATGTTTGAATTAAATATTAATCATATATAACATGTTTGAAAATATGTAAATCAAGCTAATTAACAGATCTTACTTCACGTACTTACTAGTTTTGTGGTAAGAGTATTTACAGTAAACTTAGAAATTTCCAAGAATACAATGTTATTGAAAAAACAAAACTGACAAACAGGGAAAACTGAAATTAATAAAATTTGAGAGAAAATGAAAGGTGTTACATAAGAAACAAGTAAAATTCAGAGGATTACTTCAGAATATCTTGAAAGCCTGTATTACAATAGATTTGAGAAAATCTAGGAGAAATGGATAAATTTCTAGACTTTTTCACCTACTAAAATTAATTGGGAGGAGACAACTATAGTAGAGTAACATTAATAAGCAACAAGATTGAAACTGTGATTATCTCCAAATGAAGAAAGGACCAGGAATGGACTCACCCTTGCCAAATTCTGAAGAAGAATGAACACTACTGCCTCTCAAACTATGCCATAAAAAAGAAGTGAAAAAAATACTATTGAACTAATTCTATGAAGCCAGTACTACTCTGATACCAAAACCAGGTAAGGATACAACGCATGAAGGAAATTGCACATCGATTTCACTGATGAACATAAATGCAAAAACCCTTAGTGAAATGATTGTGAACCTGGAACCAACCCAAAAGCCCCTCAACTGACCCGTGGATAAGGAAAATGTGGTAATGTACACAATGGAGTTCCATGCAGCAGTAAAAAAAAGACAAAATCATGAACTTTGCAGGTAAATGGATGGAACTAGAAGATATTATGTTAAGTGAAGTAACACAGTCCCAGAAAAACAGACAACAAATGGTATCCCTCATCAGTGGATGCTAGCACCAATAACCTAGTTGTAAACATTTCTTGTTGGGAGTGATTCATAATGGAAACAACACCAACAACACCAACAACAGAAAAGACTGCATCAAAGAACTGACTGAAAGGGTGAATCTGGTGGGGTTGGGAGGTTGGGAGCAGGACAGGGGTCTAGATTCTATTTGTAACATAATCTTGTACAAAAATATATGTAAAACAAAGAAAGAAAGAAAGTAAGAAAGAAAGAAAGAAAAAATAAAAATAAAAAAGAAATGATTTTGAACCAAATTCAGCACATGTGAAATGGCATGATCAAGTTGGCTACATTCCAAGGATGAAAGGCTCATCCAACACAGGCAAATCATTACATATAATATGATGCATAAACAAATTCAGGGGCAGAAATCACATGATCACAGTAGCTATCCTGGTTAATTGCTGTTATAAGACACCCCTACAAAAGCAACTTGAGGGAGAAAGGATTTATTTCAGCTCGCAGGTCACCATAGTGGGGAAGTCACAGCAGTAGGTGTGTAAAGCAGCTAGTTACATTACACTCACAAGCCAGAAGTAAACAGTGGGCAGATCCTTTCATCCAATCAAAGTGATCAATCTAATCCTCCATAGGTGTACCCAGAGTCCCATCTCCTGTGCGATCTTTTTTTTTTTTTTTTTTTTTTTTTTTTTTTTTTTTTTTTAAATTTCTGTATGTGTATGAATGTTCTGTCTGCATGCAAGTTTGTGCACCCGTGTCGTGCAATGCCACGGAGGTCAGAAGAGGGTGTTGGATTCCCCTGGAACTGGAGTTCTCCTGGAATTGGAGTTTCAGATGGTTCTTGGTTGCCATGTGGGTGCTGGGGATTGAACCCAGGTCCTCTGTAAGAGCGGTTGGCGCTCTTAACCGCTAGGCCATCTCTCCAGCCCGCCTGGGCAATATTTGATTCTGTCAAATTGACAATTTATATCAGCTATCACAGATGAAAAAAGGCCTTTGATAACCTTCAACCCCTTTATTATAAAATTCATGATGAAGGCAGGAATAGGAGAAATAGTATAATCTCAACATAATAAAAAGTACACTCAACCACCTATGACAGATCTATTGGCAACATAATATTAAATAAGGAAAAAAATTAGAGGATTTCTTCTGAAATTAGAAACAAAACAAGGGCCTTCATTTTCAGTTATAAATATTGTGCTTGAGTTCTCAGCCAAAGCAATAAGGCAGGAGAAAGAAATTAAAGAGATACAAATGGTACTGGAAGAAGAAAAATTATTGTTTTTGGCAGGCAATCCGATTCTATGATTAAAAGACTCAGAAGACTCCACAAGAAAACTCATAGATCTGATAAATAATTTCAGCAAAAAGCAGGATACAAAATCAACATACAAAAGCTATAAAAAGTCAACAAAATAATTTCATTCATAATAGCCTAAAAAATAAATACCTAGGGATTACCTAATCAAGGTGATGAAAGATTTGTATGCTAAAAACCTTAAAATGCCAAAGAAAGAAACTGCAAACACTAGAAGATGGAGAGCCCCTCTGTGTTCATGGATTGGCAGAAACAATATTGTGAAAATGGCTGTACAACCTAAAGAGTGATGTAGGTCAGTGCAGTTCCCACTGAGATTCCAATGTCATTCTTCCCAGAAACAGAAATCAATTTTAAAATTCATATGGAGGCACAAAGGACCCCATATAGCAAAGCAACCTTGAGCAAAAAGAATACCGCTGGACACAACAGCATGCCTGATCTCAAGTTATGCTGTGGAGACAAAAACATCATTCTGGCACAAAAGGCATGTAGATCAATGGAATAGAATAAAAGACCTAAAAATAAATCCATATAGTTACAGCTATCTGGTTTTTGACAAAGGTGCCAAAAATACCCTCTTTAACAAGTGGTGTTGAGAATTTAGAAGGCTGTAACTAGATCAGTACCTCTCAGGCTGTACAAAAATAAATTCAGAATAGATTAAACATTTTAGTATATGATTTTTAAAAAAAAATTAAATGAAACACATAGGAAACAACTTTTAAAATAAGGGGTTCAATAAATGTAGGAGATATAGTGGATAAAGAAAATGTGGTACATCTACACAATTGAGTTCTATGCAGCAGTAAAGAAAGAAGACACCTACTTGTAGGACAATTTAAAGGAATTAAGTTTAAACTTACTTCCCAAATAAGTAGCATCCAGTCAATGAGAAACAGTTTCGGTAAATTTAATGAAAACTTATGCCTTGGCTCCTGTTTATGGGTATGTGTAATACAACTTAGGCATCTATAGGTCAAAACATAAAAATTTAAAAAACAAAAAGAGGGAGGTGGGAGGTGGGGTAGTATCCCTTCTGGGATACAAATGGAAAACTCTGTGTTCCAATCCTATTGATAAATTTTCAATTTTGAAATCTTAAAACTAACAATGGGAGGAAATTTGTATGTTCCCATATGTAAAAACACCAATCTAAAAGCCTGAAAACGTACAACTTTTGGCTGTGCAGGATGGACTGGGAAATGCCAGCAGAGAGGCTGACCCATCTGAACATTAAAGAAAGCAGAAACTCAGACTGCCTGAGTCACAGATACTGAACATCTCTCTGAATTCTATTGGGGTTAACTGTTTATAATGGACCCTAATGAAGTTTACCTTCCAGAAGCTGAGAAACCTCCCTACCTCTCTTCTTTATAGGAAAAAGAAAAACATGATGGTACTGAAGTCATTCCCTAACTGTAAATTAGAGCCAACTGTTATAGTGGTAATTTCATATAAAACAGGTATAACTACCCTTTTTTAATTGACTGACAGGCATAGGAACTGTGAAAGGATAATTCTCTATCTAGAGCCAAATTCAATAGTAAAGTCTTTATAAGCTGTGTAATTAAGCAAAATATATTAGTACAGGAAAGCTCTGAAATCAGCAATGAATTATTCTGCCTAGGAGATGTTGGCTAGGGGATTCAAAACCCCCAAAATTATAAAGGCCTTTTGCCTATAAGTGGGATATATGCAAGGAGAAAGGCAGTAAGTCCCTGTTGTCGAAGACCTGGTGTGAGCATGAAAAAATGTTATGAGATGTCACTTGCTAATGTACAACTGGCCTCTGAAATGCCAGAGAGCGTTACCAAAGGCCACTAAAGCAATACAGCAAAATATTGGTCTTCTTGAGACA
This sequence comes from Rhizomys pruinosus, assembly GCA_009823505.1. Taxonomy (NCBI): domain Eukaryota; kingdom Metazoa; phylum Chordata; class Mammalia; order Rodentia; family Spalacidae; genus Rhizomys; species Rhizomys pruinosus. Next base: position 608,612 of record VZQC01003726.1, on the reverse strand, counting down.
AGCAAGACTCCTCTGTCAGTATCAGCTACACCTCAACAGCCTGGAGATACTGTGCAACAGTGGCAGCCATGTGTCTATATATATCCCAAATCTAATTGGCTATTAGCTCTCTCCTTAGAGGAATAACTCACAGCAGATGCCACAAGCTTATGTCCTCTAGTGGTTAGGAGATGTTATAAGCCAAAATAAGAATTTGTCACCCTGTATAGAAAAACCACAGTTTGTGGATTAGCATACCATCCAAGCGTCTGTGTCTATGCTCACAGCTTAGCTTGCCATAATAATTAGCACTGCTTAAATGCCTGTACATCCAATTTTTTGTGCTTTGTTAGTATGACTAAAAAGGTATCACTGGATAAGCCGTCAACCCATGAAGGGAAACAACCTGAATAGACTAGAGTCCAAAATGACATCTCCAGAGAAAATAGACTGTTTTGCTTCTCACCCACTTGTGCCCCTTTCCCAAAGCCTAGGGAACAAATTGTGGAAGAGGAGGTATGGTAGAATGTAAGGGCTGTGGAGAGATTGGGGTGACTCATGAGATACAGGAACATAGACTGGACTCCTAATTGATCAACATGCCTGTGCATACAAGCATCTCCAACTGGACTATGGGAACCTTGGGTTGTTCAAAATCTGTACATAGATACTTGTGAATTGGTTTTACATGAATGTTACTTACATTCATTGCTTATGCTTAATAATTTGGCTCACTTTAAAAAAATGCACCAATTACCCAATTGTACGGCAAACTGAGTAACATCAATGTTATCTGAAAACAACTGTGTTATTATATTGTAGAATCCCTTAAAAAATAAACAAATAAAAGAGGAAAAAAAAAAAGACAGGGGCTATCTGCCCTGTAGCTGTGAGATAGTGGAATACAAGCAGGTGGATTCAGAAAAAAAAAAAAAAAAGAAAGAAAGAAGATACCATGAAATTTGCAGGTAAATGGATGGAACTAGAAGCTGTTATGCTAAGTGAAGTAACAGAGTGGCAGAAAAACAATGTATGGTGTCCCTCATTTGTGGATCCTAGCACCAAATCCTTATTTGTAAGGCAAACTGAGTAATTTTTCTCTTTTTTAGTAAGTATAATATGGGATGCTACTATTAAAAAGTATAGTAAAACATACATCACCTTGCTATGTAATTTAGGAATGTAAAGTAATATTTCTTTTTACCTGCATGTAACTCTGCTGTTAAAATGTGAATCCCTAAATATGTTTTTAAATTAACCTATAGTTTATTTTCAGATTATGTAATTTTGGTGTACGTGTAGAGTGTATATATGCATATTTTAGAGCAGTGTGAGATAAAAGAAAACAACAACCAATAATACTTGTTCAAAGAACTGACTGAAACAGTAAACTTCTGCCCCAAACAGTAAACTTCTCCATCAAAAAATTTAAAAAAGACTGAGAAAAAGATGCAAGACATGTATGGCAGAATGCATGAGCTCTGGAGGGGTGGGGGGCAAAGAAGGGGGAATGAATCTAAATTTGATTAAGAAATGTTATATGAAATGTACAAAAGTTCAATAAAATTATGAAAAAAACCCATCAACAACAAGTGCTGGTTAAGGGTGTAATGAAAAAGAATGCTTCTACACTGCTTGTGAGAATGTAAATTAACATATTCACAATGGAAATCAGCATGGAGTCTCCTCAGAAAAGTTAAATAGGAATTTCTATGTTACCTAGCTACACTACTCCTGGGAATGTCCCCAAAGGACTCTACATTAGCTTAGTATAGAGATACTTGCACATTCATGTTTATCAAGAGACTGTTTGGAATAACCATGCCATGGAATCAGCCTAGATGTCCATTGACAGACAAATACAGTACACATATGAACATACACATAACACACAAACACAAACAGCACGCATATACACATACCATACAACACACAGAAACAAACACACACATGCATATACATAGAACATACAGAAACACATACAAATACATAGTTGAGTGTTATTTGTCTATAAAGAAAAACAAAATTATGCCATTTGCAGGAAGTTTTTTGGAAATAGATCATGTCCAGTGAAATAAGGCAGACTTAAAAAGTACACATGCCGTAAATTTTCTGTCACTTGCAGATACATGAGAGTAGAAGGAAACATGGGAGAGAGGGGGGTCAACAGAAGATGGCAAGGGGCGTGGAGGTTCATGGGGGTAAATATGAGCAAAGTACATGATATCCACATGTAAAAACGTTTTAATGAAATTCATCATTTTATTCAATGAAAATATGATAATAAACAGATTATTGTTAACTATAGACACCAACTATAGACATTCTGCTGTTACTAAATCTCTTTAGCTTATTCTTTCTATGTTATTGAGAGCTTGTATCCCTTGGTCAACATTCCCTGAACTGCCTGCAAGGAACAGGATTCTATTTTTAAAGCAGAATATTATTACATTTATGTACATGGAATGCACTTTTGTATAATTGTTCGTTTGTATACACTTAGGTGGTTTCACATCCTGTTGATTCAGGACAATGATAAAATGCAGATAGGAGGATAGGATTGGAAAATATGGCTTTGTGTTTGTAGTGTCTCTCCCATATAACTTAGTATTTTTTACATTTCGTTATATCTTGCATCCTGTCAATGCCACCTTCATTCCTAGTAGGTGACGCTGCATTTTTCTTCACTGCAAACACTGAAACCAGTTAGTAAGAATGCCTTCAATATCTTCCCTATTGACTAATGCCTCAGCATCTGGGCTCATTCTTTTTCCCTGGGACCTAACAAGAGATGCCCCTTCCCCTGGCTGAAGATAATGCCTTACACTTTGCTTTCTGCTTTCTTCCCATCCTTGTGAACCTCAATTTGTCAATCTTCCTCTCTCCTTGTTATAATTTCTGTTGTCTTCATATTGTAAAAATATTCAACATATTCTCTCAATTTCATACCTTTCTGCCTTTAATCCCTTTTGTTTCATTTCTTCTCTCCTCTTCTTCCATCCTCCTTCTTCTCTTCCCTCCTTTCCCTTCCTCTGCTCTTTCCTCCCTCCTTTCTCTTTTCTCCCTTCTTTTCCTTTTCTCTACCTCTCTTCCATGCTTTAACTTACTGCAGTCTCACTTCTGCCTCTAGTTCCATTAGATCTACTCAGGCAAAGCTCACCCATGCCTCTGTGTCAGCAGATCTTTCCTCTTCTTCCTTGACTTGTCTGTGGCACTTGGCATTGCTGATCGCTCTTGATTTGAAACATTCCTGTTGTGAGCCGGCTCTCTCATGACATTCCTTCTCTTAGGTTGCTTTCGTCTACAGTTCTCCATATATATGTAAGTGTTTTTGAGACAGGTCTTTCTGTAGCCCCAGCTGGCCTGGAAGCTGCTCTGTAGACCAGGGCCTTAAACTCACAGAGATTCACCTGCCTCTGCCTCCCAAGTGCTGGGATTAAAGGCATGCACCATCACACCTGGCTATTAGCAAGAATTTTTCAAAGGTTTATTTTCTTTTACTTGTATTTGTCTGTGTGTGACTGCATATATGTCTATGCAGGTGCCCAAGGAGCCAGAAGAGGACTTTAAATCCCCTGGAGCTGCAGTTACATATGGGCAGTTGTGAGCCACTTGGTGTGGGTACTGAGAACAGAACCTATGCCTTTGAAGGAGCAGCAAGCACACTTAACCACTGTTAAACTCTCCAGCCACAGAATTTGTTTTCAATTTGATACTTGTATCATTATAAACTCAGCATTTATCATTATATCAATAAAATATCTATCTCCATTCGCTTTAAAAGAATTTTAGACTAAGTAAAATTCTTTTCTGTTTTAAACATATTTTTATTGATTTGAGATTTTCATACAATGTATATTGAACATATTCAGACCCCCTCTAACATCCACCCCATTATATTACTCCTCTGACCTCATGGCTTCTATTATTATTTATTTATTTATTTATTTATTTATTTATTTATTTTGGTCTTTTTGAGACAGGGTCTCCCTGTAGTGCCAGCTCCTGGAACTCACTCTGTAGACCAGGCTGGCCTTGAACTCAAAAAGATTCACCTGCCTCTGCCTCTCAAGTGCTAGGATTAAAGGCATGTGCCACAACGCCTGGCTTATTATTGTTATTTTTTAAAGGCCTATCAAGCCTAATCTGTGTTTCCCAAGTGCTCTTGAGTGTGGGGGGTTTATCTTTTGGAGTCTGGTCAGCCTACCAGGGGTCATATTGATAAAGAAAACTGGGTGTCCCTCTCCCAACATCTACCTATTGCCGAGAGATTGTCAGCTAGGGCTGGGGCTTCCTGCCCACCTCTCCCATCAGTGCTGGGCTCCCGTCTGGCTTCAGTTTGCATAGGTTTTGTGGATGCTACCGTAAGTGCTATAGGTTTATATGTGCAACTACTCTGTGGTATGCAGACAAGAGAATCTTTATATTCATCGATCACCTCTAGCTCTTAAACTCTTAAAAATCTTTTCACATCCCCTCTTTGATTCCCAGCACCCACATGGAGGCTAATGACCATCTGTAACTCCAGTTCCAGAGGATCCAATGCCCTCTTCTGACCTCTGTGGTGCAATTTGGATGCACCTACATACATATAGGCAATGCACTAATACACATTAAAAAATCTTTCCACCCCTTTTTCTGCAATGATCCCTGAGCCTTGGGAGGAAAGGGTGAGATACAGGTATCCAATTTAGGGTTGAGCATTCCCTCCCCTGCCCCCCACCCCCTGCCCAGTCTCTTATACTCTGTACATGGACCAGTTGTGAGTCTTTTTGTTAATCCACATTTGCTGAAGAAGGAGCTTTTCTGGTGAGAGTTGAGAGATGTATTAATCTATAAGTATAACAGTAAGCCATTATCAGTCAGTTTAGCAGAACAATTATAGAAGATTCTCCATTATGGCTCATGGTCTATTTAGCCACAGGTTCTTGGTCCTGATAACAGTGTCAGGAATGGACTCCCTTTTGCAAAACAGCATTACATCCAGTGAGAAGGTGATCAATTATTCCCATAATGTCGGTCAGAGTGTTTTGTCACAGCAATAGAAGATAAACTACAACATATATGAATATTGAAAGAAGCTTCTATAGTAGGTTTCCTTATGGCCCTTTCAAAAGGCCTTCAGTGTTAGTTATTCATCTCCTCTTACTGCCTTTTCTGCCCTAATCTCCCATTTTAGTCCTCATTAAACCTGTCCTGTACATTATTTCTCTTTACTGATTTATATCAGTGCATTCTATCTCCTCTTCCATGAACCAACTTTGGCCCCTTATTAGTTTCCTGATCTCTAAGGATTTTCCAATAGAAAGACACATATTTAAAGATTGAGAGGTAGCATCCACTTATGAGAGAGAACATGTGACATTTGTCTATTGTCATCTGGGTTATCTCATTTAGGATAAAGGTTTCTAATTCCATCCATTTACTTGCCAATTTCATAATTTTTTTTCTAACAGCTGAATAATATTCCATTCTGTAAATGAACTATTCTTTCATTATGCATTTACCAGCTGATATGTGAGATCTATTTTTAGCTTTTGTGTGTGTGTGTGTGTGTGTGTGTGTGTGTGAAGAATCTCCACATTGACTTCCATAATGGCTGCCCAAGTTTTCACCCCAACAGCACTGAATTAGTATTCATATTCTGCCACATCTCACTAGCATTTGTCATTGTTTGCTTTTTGGAACTTAGCTGTTCTAACTAGGTTAAGATGAAATCTCAAACTAATTTTAATTTGGATTTCCCTGATGGCTAAAGATGTTGACCATTTTGAAAATATTTCTCAGCCATTTGTGTTTCATCATTTGAGAACTCCTGAATTTAGGTTTTTTTTTTTTTTGATGTTTAGGTTTTTGAGTTCTTTATATATCTTGTATACTAGCTCTCTCTGAGATCTGCAGCTAGTAAAGATATGTTTTGCATTTTGCATGTTGCTTCTACTCTTGAATGACAGGGTCCTCAGAAGAACAGATGCTTTTTAGTTTCATGAGCTCCCATTTCTCAATTGTTTTAATGACTGCACTATGGGTGTGCTGTTCAGAAAGTGTGTTCCTGTGCCTGTAAGCTCCAGTGTATTCCCTGATTTCTCCTCCATCAGATTCAAGGTATGAGGTCTTATGTTGAGGTCATTATTCTACTTGGAGTTGAGGTTGTGCAGGTCTGAGAGCTAGGGACTTAGTTTTATTCTTCTACATGTAGCTAATCAGTTTGACCAGCACCATTTGTTGAATGTGGTTTCTTTTGCCCAGTGTGTGTTTTTGCCCCCTTGTCAAAAATCAGTTGACTGTGCATATGGGTCCTTAATTCTGTTCCATCAATCAATATGTCTGTTTTTATGCCAGTACCACACTATTTATAGTATTATAGTTTATAGTGTAATTTGAAATTAGGGGATGGCAATATCTCCAGCATTTCTTTTATTATTCATGTTTGTTTTGGCTATTCTGTTTTTTTTTAATATTTCAATATGAAATTGGATATTTTTAAATTCCTGTGAAGAATTGTGTTGAAATTTTGATTGGGATTGCATTAAATCTATAGACTGTTTTTGGCAAGATGGCCATTTTCATGATATTAATCCTACCAATTTATAAGCATGGGAAATGTTTTAATTTTCTGATTATCTTCTTCAATTTCTTCAGTGTCTGAATGATGTTTTATAATTCCTTTACTTTCTTGGTTAGATTTATTCCAAGACAGTTTATGGTTTTTTAAGGCTATCGTGAATTGGATCATTTCACTGATTTCTTTCTCAGTATGTTTGTTGTTGGTATATAGGAAGGCTACTGATTTGGGAGTGTTAATTTTATATCCTGCTGAATATGTTTATCAACTCTAGGGATTTTCTAGTGGAATCTTTAGGACCTTTTATGTATGGAATCATATCATCTACAAATTAGGATACTTTGACTTTTTCCTTTCCAATTTGTATCCTTTTTATTACCTTCATTTTTTGTATTTCTCTAGCTAAGACGTTAAGTGCTATATTGAACAGGACTAGAGAGAGTGGACATCCTTGTCTTGTTCCTGATTTTAATAAGAACACTTTGAGATTTTCCTCTGTTAGTATGATGTTGGCTGTGGGCTTGCGGTATATTGCCTTTATTATGTTGTGATATATTCCCTACACCCTTAGACTCTCTGAGACTTTTATCACGAGTGGATGTTGGATTGCGTCAAAGGCCTTTTCTCCATCTAATGAGATGATCATATGGATTCTGTCCTTGATTCTGTTTACATGGTGAATGGCAATGATTTACATATGTTGAACCATCTCTGCACCTCTGGGATGAAGCTGAATTGATCATGGTGGATAATCTTTTTGAGGTCTTCTTGCATTCAGTTTGCAAGTATATTGCCGAGAATTTTTTGTGTCTATGTTCATCAGAGAGACTGATCTATAATTTTCTTCTTTTGTTGGGTCTTCATCTGGCTTAGGTATCAGAGTAATACTGGTTTTATAGAATTTGAGAGTTTTCCTTCCTTTTCTATTTTATGGAATAATTTGAGGAATATTGGTATTCTTCTTTGAAGATTTGATAGAATTCTGTAGAGTCCATTTGGTTCTAGGCTCTTTTTAGTTGGGAGACTTTAAATTCCTGCATCTATTTATTGGTTGGTATGGATCTGTTTAAATTATATATGTCGGGCTGGAGAGATGGCCTAGCGGTTAAGAGCACCGACGGCTCTTACAGAGGACCCAGGTTCGATCTCCAGCACCCACATGGCGGCCGAGCACCATCTGAAACTCCAATTCCAGGAGAACTCCAGTTCCAGGGGAATCCAAGACCCTCTTCTGACCTCCGTGGCACTGCACAACACGGGTGCACAAACTTGCATGCAGACAGTACATTCATACACATACAGAAATAAATAAAATAAAAAAAATAAATTACACATGTCATTTTGATTTGACTTAGGTAGGCTGTACATATCCAGAATTCATTTGTTTCTTTTCGATTTCCCAATTCAGTGGAATATAGATTTTTTAAAAATATGTAGTAACGGTTTTCTGAATTTCCTCGGGGCCTATTTCCCCTTTCATCTCTGAGTTTATTAATTTGGATCTTCTCTCTATATCTTTTTGGTTAGTTTGGCTTAAGGTTTGTCAATCTTGTTAATCTTTTACAAATGAAACTGTGCATTTCATTGATTCTTTGTATTGTTTTCTTCATTTTTAGTTCACTTATCAGGCTTGATTTTATTTATATCTTCTTGTCTATTCTTTTATTTATTATTTTGGACTTTTTGAGACACGGCCTCCTTGTAGTCCCAGCTGACCTGGAACTCACTTTGTAGAGCAGGTTTCCTTTGATCTCAAAAAGATCCAGGTGCCTCTGACAGGCAGCATCATTAATTTATTAATATGCACTATCTCTAATTTTTTGGTTGGAGGTACTTGGTGCTATAAGTGTTCCTCTTGGGACTTCCTTTATTTATCCCATAGATATTAATATTTAATATTTTCATTTTAATTCAATCTAAGAATTTTTAAAGATTCCTTCTTGATTTCTCCTTTGGTTCAGTCTTAATTCAGTAGTGTGTTGTTTAGTTTCCATGAATTTGTATACTGTTTCCCATTCTTGTTGTTGTGAATATCCACCTTTATTCCTTTGTGGTCAGAGAGAATACAGGATATTATTTCAAATTTCCTGAATTTGTGGAGACTTGTTTTATGTTGTAATATGTGATTGACTTTGCAGAATGTTCCATGGGCCGCTGAGAAGAAAGTGTATTCTTTGGTGTCTGTGTGGAATATTCTATAAAAATCTGTTAGATCTGTTTGATTTATGGTGCCATTTAACTCTGGGGGCTCTTTGTTTAGTTTTTGTCTGGTTGACCTGTCTGTTGGTGATATTGGGGTATGGAAGTCACCCACTATCTGAGTCTCAGTCAGCATGTAATTTTAAGTCTAATAGAGTTTCTTATGAAATTGGATGCCCCTGTGTTTGGTGCATAGATGCTTAGAATTTTAATGTTTTGGGGTTGTTTTCCTTTAATGGGTATGAAATGTTCTTTCCTACCTCTTCTTTTTAGTGTTTGAAGTCTATTTTTAGAGTTTGAAGTCTATTTTGTTTCCGTTGATTGAAAGTAATAGTTTTACTGGGTATAGTATTCTGAGCTGGTATCTGTGATTTTCATGACTTGTATGAATTGGTCCATTCTCTTACAGCTTTCCTAATCTCCATTGAAATGTCAGTGGTTATTCTGCTGGGCCTGACTTTATATATACTTGATATTTCTCATTTGCAGCTTTCAATACCTTTTTCATTCTGTGCATTTAAAGTTTTGACTATTATGACATGGAGAATTCCTTTTCTGGTTCTGTGTACTTGGCATTCTGTATGTCTCTTGTGTCTTCATAGATATCTCTTTCCTTAGATTTGGGAAGCTTTTTTTCCAGTGGTTTTGTTAGAAATATTTTCCATTCCTTTGACTTTGTTTTTTTCTCCCATACCTATGATTCATAGTTTTGGTCTTTTTATTGTGTTCCAGAGATCCTGTATATTTCATTCTTGGGTTATTTTAGATATGACATTTTCATTGATTGAGTGATCAATTTCCTCAGCTTTATGTCTGAGATCTGATATTATTCTTTGTTCCATTTCATTGAATCCCCTTTTCCTTTGAGCATTTGTTTGAGTTTCTGAGATTTTCATTTTAAATTTGATTTCCGTTTGGCTTTTCTGCAGAGATTCTATGTCTTTACTGAATACTAATTTCATGTTTAGAATTGTTTTGGTTATTTCATTCAATTGTGTTTTCAATTATTCAGTCTTTTATTCATGTCCTCATTGAGTTCCTTGAACATGTTTGTAATTTTTATTTTGAAATCATTGTCTTGTGCATCAGCCATTCTCAGGCTATATTGTTTCTGGAGAAGATATATTGCCTTGCTTATTCTTATCATTTTTTTTTTAAGTAAAATTTCCATTTTATTTTCCCGGAAGATTATTATTTATTTATTTATTTATTTATTTTACTTTTTGTCTTTTCTGGAAGATGAATTTTCTTCTGTCCTTATGAAATCAGGTCTTTACCTGGGCTTTGGTGGAGGTCGCGGGGCAGCACCAACCCAATCTAAATTGTGGTGGCGGTGTTCCGTCTTTCCCAGCTTCACAGATCTGTTCCTGACCACCTTGCTATGAATGGCATAGCTCCCACAGTAATGCAGCTTGATGTAGATCTTGGGAAGCACGAAATTGTTGAAGACGCTCACATCAGAAACATCCCTGATGGCGGCCAATAACGAACATTTTTTTTTTTTTTAATTTTTTAACGGCCTTGTCCTTCAGCACGCACTGGCTGCAGTTTGTGCCGCGAATGGGCTGCACATGTCCGTGGCCCTTTTTAGAGCGACTGTTTCTTTTTTTTTTGTTCATCTTGGAGCCCGGACCCGCTTGTTTGTGTTTTTATGATGAGACCTAGGCTAGGCGTCTGGAGTTGTGTCAGTAGTGGTGTTTCTTGGTATGGGTAGGTGATTCTGTCTTTGTTGATCTTTACTTTCTGTTTCTTGTCAGGTGGGGCCTCAGCTGAGTGGCGCTTAGTGTTCATTCTTTGGGCCACTTGGTGTTGATGTGTGAACCGGGTGTAAGAAGTTCAGCTAGGGATAGTTACAACTTTTGAGTCTGAGGTTCTAGGACAGACTCCACAAGACCCCGGAGTAGCAGGGTTTCCTGAATGGTTGCTAGATGAGCAGCTTGGCAGATAGGACTCTGTTGATGAATGGTTAGAAGAACGGGAATGAGTCCAGCTTAGTGGTAACCAAGAAAGCTTGCTAATGTAACTCTTGACTAGGTCTGTCTGGGGTGGTATGCTGACTACACAACCCCAGTATGGGAAGAAGGTTTTCTAGAATTGACCAAACCAGGTTGCTGTGAAAGTGGTGCCACCCCAGGTAGGCCTGGGCGAGGAGGTGGCAGAAAGAATGAAGCCAGGATTCTCACAGGCCTGGAGGAACTTGCAGGTCTAGGAGCGAGAATTGCAGGACCTGTGTAGCCTGGCTACCAGGAAGGTAGGGTAGACAGGCAGGCTGGTGTTGGGGAGCTCACAGGTGTGAAGGAGCTCACAGGTGTGGCAGGACTCACTTTATGGCAGGTGCATAAAGCTGGGAAATCTAGCCAGGCTAATTTAGAATACTGGGGATGGGGAACTCCCCGGTTTGGGAACTAACTGGTCTGGGCATGCGCAGGGTTGTGCCAGCAACGGAGCAGTGCTAGACTGAGATGGTGGGTAAAAAGTTCTAAAATCATTTTCAGGTGTATTTTTCTCTCGGTCCCCTCCCCCTGCTTTTTAGTTAAATGTCATCATCACATCTGGGAGCAGTTGCCGCATGGTTGTAGAGCTCTGGATGTGCCTGGCTTTTTTTTTTTTTTTTTCTCTCAGCTGGAAGCATTGTTCTTGGACACTGATATGACAGTAAAAATGTTGTGGAGTTGTTAATGTATAGACTACTTACTGCAGGTTTACTCTGGAAAACATAAATTGTCAGGGAAAGAAACAGGGAAATAAGCAAACATCTTGGGCCTGGACTGCAGTTGAATATAAGTCGTTTTTTCAAAACTGTGATCATGTATTTCTTGCAAATAAGATGGCCATATAGAAGTACATTTCTAACTTTACAACTCTTAATTTCCTGGTTAAGTTACTATGCATTATCCAAAGCAAAAGTAATATTTATTACAACTCATTCAATGTACTTTTCATGATGTTCCTGTATTTTGATGATGTATTTACTTTAGTGCCTTAAAAGTATTTTGAATGCAATATTTTGCTAATGGTTAAATAACTGATCTCTTAAGGATGAAATAGTGTTTGTTACAGGGATCTGTGAAATAATTTATACTTGTTATAAAATGGTTATATGTGGATGCATTTGTCATTTTTTATTTGGCCAACTCATTTGGTTTGAGAACCAACAAATATTTATTAGATGCCTTTGCTTTAATTAATGTTATTTTCACTTAAAACTCAGAACCGTGATATTTTTAGTACTAATCCAATGGTTATGTTTATTTTTAAAATCATTCTTTGTGTCCTAGCATGAAAGCTTATTAATATTAATAATGTTTACTCCTTTGTTTTCTTTTTCAAAGAAGAAGTTGCTCCACACATTAAAGATTCAGTTATTCATTAGATTAAAAAAAATTCCACAGTCTCATCCTTTCACTTCATTTCATTTTCTCCTGGCCGGGGGTTTTACATCAACTAGCAGTGCAACAGCAGCTATTGTTACACAGGGCTCCAGTTGTTAGTCCTGCTTGGATCAGCTGACTGAAACCCTGGAAAACCCTGTGTGATGGAACACATATGGCACACCCAGTGGTTTTCTGTAAAGGAACCCCATTGTGAGTACTAATTTTCCACTGTACACTATTGAATAAAGTCTCTCTTCATTCTTTGAGAGATTTCTCTGTCCCACAGATATGTAGAAGTCAAAGCCAACCGTGACCCAGCTGAGATGCTATGCGAGTACATGCCAGCTCCAAATAATACCCCCACATGTCTGGTTGACTTACATTTGATTCATGATTACATCACTTATATGTCCTGCTATCTCATGTCTTCTTCCCATTTTATCAAGTGAGCATCACAGCATCAGAGTTGTTTAAACATCCATGTCCATTGTGGGGTTTATCAGGCAGAGAACAAAACTGTCTTATTTACTCTTCTATGCAATTCCATATATATATATATATATATATGTGTGTGTGTGTGTGTGTATTATGAAAGGATACATAAAAAAATAAAAAGAAAAGAAAGGATACATGAATACTCTGGAAATACTTTGTGGTTGCCATCCCCGTAAAGAAACAGCAGTCCTTTGCTGAGTTTAAGTACTTTAACAGGACAGAGGTATTGCAGTAAACAGAGTGGCAGCTGACTTTCAGAATTCCATGGATTATTTTTCTATAGAAATAATGTGGAAAAATACATTTCTACAAATAGTTATCTTTCACTTTTTCAAATGAATTTAATATGTGAATCTACTGAGATTTTCCCTAATTGGTGAGAAAGTTTTTGACAGTTTAAAATGTGACCATTAGTTTTATTTGAATGCTAAAACTAGCTCCTGGCAGCCATACCTGGCAAGGAAAGTGAGGGTTAGGCTTTGCGCTTGTCTCCGTGAGCTCCTCCGTCTGATGCTGAGTCCATCAAGCTTTCTCTCTTCCTCCTGCATATCGTACTTGCGTTCTGAGGCTGAGCAGAGAGCACAAAAGGGAATTTCCTGCTGCCCTATTCCTCACTCTGTTATAAATCCTAAATGTCTGTCCATTTTTCTTTTTTATAAGTTATTAGAAACACTTGAATGTCTCTTCTCTCTTTATTCAAATAAACTAGAACGCCCACAAAACCTTCTTTCCCTTCATTCAGAGGACGTTTTTTCTTTTTTGCATTCTTCAATATTTTGGTTTCCAGGAGGACAAAATCTAGGAGCCCTATCCAGGGACATGTACTCTGGTGTCTATTTATTTATTTATTTATTTATTTATTTATTTATTTATTTATTTCGAGACAGGGTCTCCCTATAGCCCCAGTTGGCCTGGAACTCACTCTGTAGTCCAGGGTGGCCTTGAACTCACAGAGATCTGCCCTGCTTCTGTCTCCCAAGTGCTAGGATTAAAGGCATGGGCCACCACGCCCGGCTTAAAGATGGTTTTTGGCCACCATGTGGGTGCTGGGAATTGAACCTGGGTCCTTTGTAAGAGTAGTCAGTGCTCTTAACCGCTGAGCCATCTCTCCAGCCCCTGAAGTCTCTTACTCTCTAAAATTTAGCCAGTTGTGGCCTCCTGTGTGTGCTGCATTCTATTGTATGAGGAAACTTCACTGGTGAGATTTGAGGTATGTATTAGTATTCTCTACACCCGCTGTTCTGCTATGTTCTATGAGCCTTAGGTGTAGAGGTTACACCGTAGGTGTCACTGAGGAACTTGGAGTTCCTCAGACGTATATTCTCTGTGTGTGATCAGTTGTAGAGCTCTGTTATAGCCTCCATCTGTTGCAAAAAGAAATTTCTTTGATGCATGGTGTATGGTTCACTTGTCTGTAAATATAAAGATCCATTTTAGCATATGGTCAGTTCACTTGTCTAGAGATATGCCAGAGTTAGGGTTTTCTCTAGGATCTATGTCCTGTGCAGCCATGTGTATTTGACTGTGTTTACATGGCCACCCATGAGTTCCCTCCCACTGAGAGGGTTTTAAGTCCAATTAGATAGCTGCTGATTACCCACTAGATTACAGTGCCACTGCTGTACCAATAGAGGTAGTTTGCTCTTCCAGTTGTGGTTGTTAGGCTTTAGAGCTGGGCTGAATCATTGATTGATTTTCTCCCTTAGCAGCTCGCACAGTCTCCTCTAGAACTATGAGAGCCGGTCTTCAGGGAGAAGGCTTCCAGGTCAGTTCCAGTTCCATTGCTCCATGTCCTATGTCTGACATGTACCAAAACTCGACTCAAATATTAAAAATGGGTAAAAGAACAAAATCTGTTCCCAGTTGATAGTTGTATACAGTTAAAATCTCACCCAGACATCCCTAGAATCATCCTGTGGTTTAGAAGTCTTGGCTTGGCCCTTTGGTTTCTGTGTTACAGTCAGTTAAGATCACTCTTCATTCATTTGTTGTAAAGCACTCTTCTAGATATGGGGATTCCACAGTGACTTTAACAGACAACACTTCCCATTCTCCTGGCTGCGCCTCCTATCCGTTTCTCCATTGACTAAGGAGCAACTGTAATAATGGCTCAGATTTACTGAGCCAGGCATTATTCTAAGAACTTTATACATCAACTAATTTAGTATCTACATGAATAGCTGTCATAGGTACTTCCAGGCTTCCTGATTTATGAAGAAAAGATATTATTATGTTAGTTTATGAATGAAGAAATTGATGTCTAGGGAGGTTAAATTACTCATCCAAGAAACAAGAGAAAGAAATAGCAAAGAGTTGAAGCACATGACAGTAGAGATATGGCTCAGGGGTTAAGAGTGCTTATTGCTCTTGCAGAAGACCTGAGTTTGGTTCCCAGCACCCATCCCAGGCAGGCTCACAAATTCATCTGACTCCAGCTCCTGGGCATCTAACACCTATGGCACATACCTACACACACACACACACACACACACACACACACACACACAATTAAAAAATAAATCTTTAAAAAAGAAATGAATCACACTACACTATAAACACTAGGTAAAGTTGTAAGTATCAGGCAGATAATTTCATTAAGCACACATCATAGAGAATGTTACCTTGTATGTTATTGGGGGAATGAACACATGAAAAATGATCTTTGGTCAGTATTAAATTGGGCATATCTGACAAAACTCCCCAAACACTATAAAAGTGCCATCAGGGTTCTCATGCAATTAATGATTTTCACAGAGGAAGGATGTTAGAACAGGAAGGTGGGTATGAAAGAATGGATCTGAACATGTTAATTGTGATTTTCATAAATTTTCTTTTTTAATAGCAAATATGCTATTGTAATTTCCTTTTTGTTGCTGTGATAAAACACTGAACAAAAGCATTTGGAGAGGAAAAGGTTTATTTCATCTTACACTTCCTGGTCCCAGTCTGTCATTGAGTGAAGTCAGGTCAGAACCCCGAGGAAGGAATCTGAAGCAGCAATCACGGAGGAACACTGCTCACTGCAGGGCTGGCCACCTGACTCATGCTGAGCTAGCTTGCTTGTACAGCCTAGGACCACTTATCCCAGAAAAGCTAATGCTCACATGGGCTGAATTTTCCTACATCAATTAACAATCAAGACAGTTCTTTACAGACACAGCACAGATGAACCTGATAAAAGACAGTTACTCCGCTTTCAGGCAATTCTAGGTTGTGTCAAGTTGACAGTTAATGTTAAGTAGGACATCTGAATATCAAGAAGAAAGAAAAGTAGAAGGAACAGAAAGAGGAGAAAAGGAAAAGAAACCCACAATAAATTGTCAAGTAGTTGTAAATTTATCATAGCTGAAAGAGAAAAAAATGACACTGATTTCTTGGCTTTAAAGCATAACGATTATTCAGCATTTGTGATTTTATGAACTATTTCAAACTTTGAAAGCTATTTCAAATTACTTTTTTAATGAGTTCCAGAAATAATGCTAATGCAAAATTTTTGTTAATTCATTCTTTTATTGTGGGAAAATCCACTTTAAGGAGAAGACTCCTTTCATTGGAGTATATATATACCTACAAATATTTCTAGGAATAATATTTCATAAATTAATACTTTAAAAAATTTTTAATAATTAGTAATAAGTAATGAATACAAGCATCCTTCATGTAAAACCAATTTGCAAGCAGCTATGCCCAAACTTATATAGTCCGAGGCCCCCATTGTCCAGCTGGAGGGGCTTGTACATACAATCATGTTGATCAAATAAGAGTCCAGTCTATATTTCTGTAGTTTCATAATTCACCCCAATCGCAGCCCTTACATTCTATCATGCCCCCTCTTCTGCAAATTGTTCCCTAGGCTTTAGAAAAGGGACACAAGTAGATGAGAAGCAAAATAGTCTACTTTCTCTGGAGATGTCATTTTGGACTCTGATCAGTTCAGGCTGTTTGCTTTCATGGGTTGGCAGTTTATCCAGGAATAACCTTTTACTCCTACTGATAAAGCACAAGCAATTAGATATGCAGGCATTTTAATAGTACTAATTATTATGGTAGGTTACATTGGTATAGACACAGATGTTTGGATGGTATGCTAATCCATGAACTATAGCTTTTCTGTGAAAGATGACAAGATCTTACTGTGGCTTATAACATCTCATAACCACTAGAGGATGTAAGCTTGTGGCATTAGCCATGAATTATTCCTCCAAGGAGAGAGCTATTAGCCAATTAGGTATGGGATATACAGTATTTCCAGGTAGGTGAGGTGTAGCTGATGCTGATGGAGGAGTCTTGCTTGACTCAAGGAGACCAATGTTTGCTTTATTGATTTAGTGGCCTTTGGTAACACTCTCTGGCATTCCAGAGACCAACTGTACACTTGCAAGTGTGGTTTCAGTACATCTTTCCCGTGCTTACACCAGGTCTTTGACAGTAGGGCCTTACTGCCTCTCTTCTTGCAGGTATCCCAGTTTGCAGGCAAAAAGCCTTTACCTTGGGGCGGGGCTTGGATCCCCTAGCCAACATCTCCTTGAGAGAATAATCCATTTCTGATATCAGAGTTCTCTTGTATACCAGCAGAAAAGTTGGCCCAGCTAAACATTAAAAGGAAGAAAAGCCTCAGACTGCTACAGGCATCAAACATCTCTGTGGATCCTATCTATTTGTAACAACTATTTATAATGTGTCATAATGAACTTTACCTTCCAGGTCCCCCAAAGTTTTGATATGAAAGACTTCCTTACCTCCTTTCCATAGAACAAAGAAAAACATGATAGTAACGAAGTCATTCCCTAACTGTAAATTGGAGCTGACTGTTATAGAGGTAATCTCTTACAAAAGCAGTATAGCTGCCTTCTTTAATTGACTGATAGACATAGGAACTGTGAAAGGATAATTCTCTATTCAGAGCCAAATATAATACCAAAGTCTTTATAAGCTGGGTAATTAAGTAAGATTAATACTTTAATAACTATTTCATTAACCTTGTTGGAAAATAACCAAGCTTTCCATTTTTTAAGGAGTGCATTTTATTTTTAAAGGTTGTGGGATAAATTATTTCTTCTTTGTTTTTTTTTTTCTTTAAAATTATTTCTTCTTTGAAATGGGCTTATCACCAGAGAAGCTGCCGACAATGGAGTCTAGTTAGAGGGAGGGGCTAAAGGCAAAGCAGAAGCCACACAATGCTGGAAAGTGCAGGAAGGTGCACAGAACTTTGGAACTCTGAGACTTTGGGGGCGGGGCATATAAAAGGCACACTACAGAAGACTGACCCTCGTCTCCATTTCACAGCTTAGTTTTCCATTTTACCCATTTAGGCAGAAAGTATGGAAGTCTTGCCAGGACCAGCAGCCATGTTGAACCAGGGGAACCAGCTAGGCCACAGCAGCTTGTGTGAGTGTACTCTTTCCCACCATTACTTTGTAGACAATCCCAATAAATTCTTGTCTAACTAAGACTGGAGAGTAACCGGGAACCAGGAGAAGGCAGAGGTAGGTAGTGACTGTGGGATGCTGCATGCATGCATGGCTGCATGCATGCATGGCTGCATGCTGTGGGCATCCCTCCCCCTGGAGGAAAACTTCTCTGCTATAATGAGTGGTTCAGGAAAGTAATACAGTTTATATACATATACATGTAATCCAGCAGGAAAACAATCATAAAGTGGTTGGAAAAGTGATGTCACTTATGCTTTCTTGTCTCACAGGTTCTAATCACCTGTCAGTTGTTCTCAGAGAAGATCAAAAGATCAGAGCTCAGCAGTGCAATAAGCAGTATCCATATTCAATATCCTGGAGTGGGTCAGGCTTTTATTTGTTGGATGTTAGTCTTATTAAGTTCAGACAGTACTGTTTTTTTTTTTTTATTTCACTGAGAAAAATCAAACCACTAGTTTTTGCAAAAGTATATCTTTTTAATAGATTTAAAAATTCTTTTTATTGAATTTTTGTGTATTTGATACAGAAATTCTCAATCAATCTTAATCACCTTTATACCTCCTTCTCCATTGGCACCCTCCCACAGACCCCTGCCCTGGGATTCATACACTCTGCATTTTCGTTAAGGCCTACTGTGCCAAATTAGTGTCTCTGGACTTTTCTCAATGCAAGGTCATCCACTGATGTCTAGTCAGCTTAATCAGAGTCCCTCACTTTAAGAAGACCAGCTCTTGCTCGTGCAACAATAATTAGCTGCCAGTATTTCTTCAGGTAAGATTGGGATCTGCTGCCCATATCCCCGGTTCCATGCTGGGTTTCTGTCTGCTTGAGTTTGCATGGGTCTAGGGCATGTGAACTACATTGTTGTAGGTTCACATGAGAAGGTTCCCAGGAACTTGTAGGATTCTATTTCCATATGGTCACGCACCAGCTCTCTGACCCTCACAGTCTTTCTGCTCGCTCTTCTACAATGGCCCCTGAGCCACGGGTGAGTGAAGTTTAGTATGGTAGTCCTTCCTGTTCAAGGATCCACACTCTACAGACTCCTAACAGTTTCACCATTTATGACATTTTGTGTTCTGTAGGTGTAAAGGTTGCATTGTAGATGTGCCACTTAGGCTTGGGCAATCCACAACGTCCGTGTGTGACCAGTTGTGGTACTCTCTAATAGTTTTTGTCTGGTGCAATTTCATCTGGGGTATTTGTCTGTAAATATAAGGATACATATTTTGCACTTAGTAAGAAGTTACATTAGTCTAGGGATGTGACAACCTTGGGGTTTTCTCTAAGATCTGTGACCTCTCTATTCATGTATATTTGGCTATGTTTACAGTAGCACACATGAGTTTCCTCTCATTGAGTGGGCTTTAAGTCCTACTAATTAGCCATTGATCACCCCCAAGACAAAAATATAATTTGAAGTTATTTAGGTCCTTTCCCCTATCCACAGCTCCCATTACTATTGTCCCCAAATATTCTTCAGTGTGGGTCCATTCTACTGGAGCCTAGTTAACCTACTAAGAGTCACACCCTTAAAACTGACTGACTTTTCCCCAGCAGCCATTGGTGGCTAATAGTTCTTCAGTTAAGGTTAGGATTTCTTTTCTTTTTTTTTTTTTGGTCTTTTTGAGACAGGGTCTCCCTGTAGCTCTGGCTGTCCTGGAACTCACTCTGTAGACCAGGCTGGCCTCAAACTCACAGAGATCCGCGTGCCTCTGCCTCCCAAGTGCTAGGATTAAAGGCGTTCGCCACCACTCCCGGCATTTATTTATTTCTCTATGTGTATCAATGTACTGTCTGCATGCAAGTTTGTGCACCCGTGTCGTGCAATGCCGCGGAGGTCAGAAGAGGGTTTCTTGCTTCTATGCATCTATTCTGGGATTTTGTCTGGTTTGAGCTTACATGGAATTTGTGACTGTCACCATTGCTGTGAGATCATATGAATAACTGATCAGCTGTCTGGAAAACTCTGATTCCTTGAGGCCATCCACCATCCCTAGCTCTTTCAGTCTTTCCATCCACTCTTCTGCAATTGTCCCTGAGCCTTGAGTGGCAGAGGTCTGATACAGGTGTCCTATTCATGGTTAAGCATTCTACAGTCTCTGATTTTCTGCACTGAGGCCAGTTGTAGCCACCTGGATTAATCACCATTTGTTGCATGATGAAGCTCCTCTGCTGCAAGTTGAGAAATGCATTCATCTGTGGCTGTAACAATAAGTCATTAGGAGTAAGTTTAATACTATATCCGTTCAGTAGAAAACTAGTATTAGTCTTGAGCAAGTCACAGGGCACAGAGGAGAACCTAACCCTATCACTGCATTCTACCCTTCCAAGACTGTTTATTATTTCCTGATGACTCAGGATTTTCAAATTGTTACCTGCATATCTAAGATTTCAAAGCTAGCATCAGCAATGAGAGAACTTAGACAGTCATCTCTCCTGGTCTGGTGCACCTCACTCATGATGGTTGTTTCCATTCCATCTGTTTACCTGTGAAAGAGATGAACAATATTCCATTGTGTACATGGACCACACCTCCTTTATCCATTCATCAGTTGAAGGACACCACCTAGGTTGTTTCCAATTTCTGGCTGTTATGAAAAGGGCAGCAATGAACATTGATGAACAGGTATTTCTGTTGTATAGAGTCTTTTGGTTATATGCCCAAGAGTAGTATTTCTGGATCTTATGGTAGATCAGTTTCTAGCTTTTTGAGGACTCTCCACACTGATTTCCATAGTGGCTTCACCAGTTTGCAGTCTCTCCACATTCTTGCCAGCATTTGACATTGTTTGTATTTTTGGATCTTAGCTATTCTGAAAGGGGTAAGATGAAATCTCAAAGTGACTTGACTTTGTGTTTCCTGATGATTAAAGATGTTGGCTATTTTAAAAGTATTTCTCAGCCATTTGTACTTCATCTTTATTTTTTTTAATTTTTAAATTTATTTTTGTATGTGTATGAATGTACCGTCTGTCTGCATGCAGGTCTGTGCATCCGTGTTGTGCAATGCCGTGGAGGTCAGAAGAGGGTGTCGGATTCCCATGGAACTGGAGTTAAAGACGGTTTTCAGCCGCCATGTGGGTGCTGGGGATCGAACCCAGGTCCTCTGCAAGAGCAGTCAGCGCTCTTAACCACTAGGCCATCTCTCCAGCCCCTGTACTTCATCTTTAAAGAACTCCCTGTTCATCTCCTTGCTCCAATCTTTTTGAATATTTAATTTTTGTAGCTTCATTTCAGACAAAGAAAGCTTAATGCTAAGCTAGAATTAGTTTTAGAAATACGTAATAATGTATTCATCCCCATTTACTAGTCATTGCTTAAATATTTCAATTCCTACAGATAAATTCTTCTCAACAAATTTCTTCTTTTAATATACCTGTAGTGAAAGAACCATCCCTTATGTTTGTTTATTAGTTTCTAGTATATCAAAATGTATACAATTTTATGCACATGGAAAAATGCATCGCTAACATTAAAATTTTTATATGTTATTAATTCATTGTATGTGTATTTTAAAAGGAGATTAAACCAAATTTTCAGGAAGGAAAATATTGGAGTAAAAAGTTTATATTTTTATTTTCTTTGAGATAAATTAAACCACTAGTGTTTTAAATATCTTCAAATGTGAATTTAAAAAATTCAGTGGTTTTCAGTAAAATAGTTGCTGATGGTCATATGGTTACTACATATTAGGCACTACCCATATTTTAACACATTTGATCCTCCTTGGAAACCCATGAAGTAGTTATTTATTCTATTTTTTAAAAATTATAAAGTAGTTTTTTTATTCTTAGAAAATTTCATGCATGTATACAAAATATCTTGATCATATCTATCTTTCACCACCCTCCTCCAAACCCTGGCCCTGGGAACCTCTATTATATCTCCTTATCAACTTCATGTCCTATTTATTTATTTATTTAACTTACTGAGTCCCGTTAGTGTACCCATATGTACATGGGCATGAGGTCACCTACTGGGGCATGGGGAACCTGCCAGTGGCCACACTTCCTAAAGAAAAGTGGAGTTTCCTCCCCAAACAGCCATCAACTACTTAATGCCTCTCTTGGGTAGGGGAGTAGGGGTGGAAGGCCCCTCACTCCATTCTGGAAATTTCGTATTATATTACAAGATGGGAAAATTGGTGTTTAGAAAGGTTGACTGGCTTATACAAAGTCACATGGAAAACAAAATATTTGGGGAATCTATTTGTTCTGGGTCCATCCTAAGCACTGAGAGTGCAGAAGGGAATGAAACAGAAGGGAATAGAGTGTGGGGTTTTACAATTTTAGATGTGAATAACCTGGGAAGATTTCATAGAAAAGTCAACTTAAGTAAAGAAGGTATTGATGAAAAACAACTTCTATGTGAAATCAAGAAACATGTCCAGATATGGAGCCCATTGAAGGACATCCATTTGGTGACACATCAGCTTGGGTTAAACAGAAAACACGAAGAGCAAACAGTACTGGCATTGATGCCTTCTTTTTTCCTCTCCAGAGCCCCTGCTCATGATTCTGCTACTCCCTTCTTAAGAAGAATATTCCTTTTGTCCTTTGGCTTCTAGTTAAGCTTGGCTAATGGGCGTCTCAGCAAACGCTGAGTGGAGGGAGAAGAGGTCAGGGTCATGTCGTCCATCACCCCCCACCCCCGCCCCCGCCGCTCTTCTCCATTAGGCTGGCATTTCCTTCTGCCAAAAGTTGTGATTTCAATCAGATGTCTCTTGTAAGTGGCCTCCTTTTTTTTTTTCGTTCCTGTGTTTGGTATTGTTCTTTCTCTTGTCTTTACGTGTAGACTTAGGATGGTAAAGAGGTGCTCTGACTACTAGCCCTAGATACTGTGTCCTTCCTCGTGACCTCCTTGGACCCCATTTGCTTCTCGAGAAAGTCCCCTCCTTAAGCTCTCTGCATATTGCCCAAGTTGAGTTGTTTCTGTTTCCTCTTGCGGTCCTGAAAGATGCAGTGGACATACTAACTTAATACATTAAGTACTTTCTCTTTCTTAATATCCTATTTCTAATATATATATACATTCAACTCTAAAATCCTTTTAACTTTAAACTTGATTATCCCCTGAGAAAGTGGTTTGGGCAATGTCCCAGGACATTGTGGACACCCATTGTTAAAGCAAGGAAGTACTCAAAAATGCAGTCATTAAAAAAATAAGCAGTATTTTACTTACAGGAAACAGTTTTAGGAAATGATAGGAAGTTGGGGACAATTTATTCCTGGAAAGTAAGACTAGTGGGATTTGAGAAGGAATCATCAAACCTTTTTTTCCCTTAAAAAATTAATAAGTACTTTGAGGATCTTATTTTCAATATTTTAGTAAGTTTAGGTGAATCATAGATTATATATGATATGTAAATTACAGAGATATGTAATTCAGAGGTGAAGTGTTGGGTCTGGAAGGCAGAATATCTGGGTTTGAGGCCCTCTTTTCCCACTTATTTGTTGGGTGCTAGATCACCTCAGGAAAGTACTTAAATTTTTTTTAAATCAAATCATCCTTATACACCTGTTTCTTCTTCTAAGTGATTGGAATAACTTTCCTGAAAAGATTGTTGTGATGAAAGACTAGTACAGGAAAATCAATTAAAATAGTCTTTTATATACAATAAACAAGAAAAGGAAATTTGATAAAACAGCTTTTTTTTTGCAATGTAAACACAAATTAAAATTTTCAGTGCAGGATATGAAAAACAATGAAAGGTCTGGTTTGGTGGTGCACACCCTTTAATCTTAGTGGTTTTAGGAGGCAGACAGATCTCCTAGTTTGAGGCCAGCTTGATTTGCATAGTGAGTTCTGGTGTTACATAGTGAGACCCTGTCTCAAAGGAACAAACAACTACAATAAGAAAGAAACAGAAAAAGAGAAAGCTCCATTCAAATTAAAATGAAAATCTCTGCAGCTACAGAAACTAGAATGCTTTATAATAGCATTAGGGGCTGGAGAGATGGTTAAGAGCGCCGACTGCTCTTGCAGAGGACCCGGGTTCGATCCCCAGGACCCACATGGCGGCCGAGAACCATCTGAAACTCCAATTCCAGGAGAACTCCAGTTCCAGGGGAATCCGAGACCCTCTTCTGACCTCTGAGGCATTGCGCGACACGGGTACACAGACCTACATGCAGACAGTGCATTCACACACATACAAAAATAAAATAAAAAAAAAGCATTTAAATGTTTTCTGATTACCCAATGCTTAGAATTTACTTTTTAAATTTTATTTCAATAACTATAAATATACTGTGGTTAAATTCCAAATGCTTTTAGTTCTTATATGGCATTAAAATGAGAAGAAATGCATGAAGCTATAAACCGAAATATAAATTAGAGCCATTAATTTCATATAATATATGATGTTTTGTTTTAAAGAAATTGCCACTTGTGAAAACTGACTTTGATAGCGTAGACTCTTTCGAGCCTGGCTGCCTATAATACGTTTTATAATGACTTACTTTACCACCTTGGAAAAAAAAAAGCTTAGAGCACAAGGAAATCTTTGTAAATTCTGCCATGATGTCTCTTTACATGTGGCCTGGACTCATTGCTTAAGTATTCAGTACATCTCATTAGGCAGTGACAAGGCAGTGATTCCTGTTGACAGCATAGACATAAATATAGGCACACACAGAGGCATGGAAGCTGAGCAGCCCTAAGCAGTCACAAGAGCAAAGTATTCATGTTCTTTTCTAAATGCATTATATTACATCAAAATAAACAGATGCCATTTGAAAAAGACCCCAGAGACACTATTGGAAATGCCACTGCTGGGTGAGAAAGAGTTGGTCTTCTTTAAGGGAGAGATGCTAGACAGTATGACCAGGCTCTAGCAGATGGACTCTCATGGAGGGACATTTGGGGACACAAACTTGACACAATAAGCCTTAACATTGATGACAGAATACATGAAATGTGGTGGAGGGGCTATGTGATGTGCAGATAGGGGAGAGGGTCGAAATATGATCAAGATGTGTTGCATCAAATGCACAAAAATTTAATTAAAAACAAAACAACAAAAACCCAGAGAGAACTCTTAACCTTCCAAAAAACTTTCAAGGACAATCTGAAAAATAGTAATTTGAAGAATTTTCTCCTAAGAAATTAGAGATATCCACTAAATTAAACATTTAAAATTTTTTATTTATTTATTTATTTATTTATTTATTTATTTATTTATTTATTTATTTATTTATTTATTTTTTAACATTTTAAATTTTTTAATGAAAGAAATGTCAGATAAAGTCATGAAGGTATGATGACATAGGTAAAGAATGCTTTATTTGAAGAAAAAAATGCACAAGATGGATTTCCAAGAGAGAATGTTTAATATGGTAACTTATAGCTAATGTAATTTTCTACTTTAATAAATGTATTGTCACTCATCTAGTAATTTAAAAATGGGGCAATAAATGAGGGTAACAAATACCAACATCTTTAGGAATTAAGAAAACCTTTTAAGTTCTGATATACTGCATTCACTCTTTACCAGGCTATTCCATTTCTTTGGTAATCCAAATATAAACTCAAATTTACTAGAAAAAAATTAAAGTAAAATAAATACTACTCTGGACCTCCCATTAAGATCATCAGATATTTTATTGATAAGTAATGAAAGAAAAACCATTGAAATTTAGTAAGAAAATTAAGCTTTTAAGTTATTAGAAGCTTATTGATAGACACTGCCATTAAGAAGAATATTCTAGCATCTATGTCCTCTCCAACCATGTATATTTGGCTATAATTACAGTACCACCCATGAATTCCCTCTCATTGAGAGGGCTTTAAATCCAATAGATAGCTGTAGATTACTTCCCAGATAAGAGTGCCACTACTGCACCAATAGGGGTAGCTGGCCATTCCTGGTCAGTTCCAGCTATATTGTTCCAAGTCCTCTGTTTGATGTATGACCTGTCTTCAGCAGGGTCTTACCTTCAAGTTCTGGATGATAACCAAGAACTCTGGCAATAGCCTGCATTATTTTGGGACTCTGTTGGATTACTGTGACTGACAACCTGAAGGGCTGCCCCACATGTCTGGCACTGTGCTCCTTGCATACACCCCCAGAGATACACACCCATTCATGTTCGGATACCTTATGTGTATTTCTCAGGGGGTTCCTGAGCCAACATATTTCCATTTGGCTTCACACATCACCCAAGCTCCATTCATGTGTCGCGTTCCCACCTCTTGGTTCAATCATTCTCCTCAGTCCAAGTGCCTCCATTCCACCCCCCCCTCATTACACCCACCTCCCACCATCTTCCCTCTCCTGAGTTGCTTCACCCCCTACCTCCATGGTCTCCTGAATGGCCCTTCCCCCTCCCTCCTAGACAAATGACCCCACTTTCCCCATCTGCCCCCTGGTAATGCCTGGAAACTGTTGGCAAGTGATTATTGCTGCATGAAGGGCAGTAGATCTTCCTTTAAGATCTCTAGATAGGCTGACTAGACTCCAGTGGATGAACTTGCACTGAAGGACATCTGTTTACAAACACTCGACTGGATAGGACTTCACATATATGACAGAATGGATGAGGTCAGGTGTGTGTGGGGGGTATGAGGGCCTGGATAGGGGAAGGATTCTAAATTTGATTAAGAACTATTGTGTAAAATGCATAAAACTCAAAAAAATGCACAAAACTCAATCAAATATTATAAAAAAGAATATTCATAACAGTTTCCAATAAAAATTTCAATCTAAGCTGGGCGTGGTGACTCTCGCCTTTAATCCCAGTACTCAGGAGGCCGAAGCAGGTGGATCTCTGTGAGTTCAAGGCCAGCCTGGTCTACAAAGTGAGTTCCAGGACAGCTGAGGCTGCAGGGAGACCCTGTTTCAAAAAGACAACCCCCACAAAAAATTTCAATCTAAAAGAAAGCAAAGATCAACAGTAGTATAGCAGCAGTAACATTAACTTGCTGCCAAATGGCAGGTGTTGATGTGAACTGTTCACCTGAGCTTCCTTGTTTAATTTAGAATGAGCTCTGATGGGAACTTCTGTTTTCCCCATTCTACAGATAAAGGAGTAGGGTAGCTTGCCCAGGTTACACAGTCAGCGATTTGACGGAGTTGGAGTTTGAATCTGCAAAATTTGACTACGGATTTTGGGTGACTGAGTTGAGAATCTTCCTGATGGGGTCTATAAAATGGTGTTCATTTCTCCTGTATTCTAAATTCACAGTAATTGAGAATATGCTTTTTTTCAAAACAAATAGCAAACATTCCCTTTACTTATGATGACATTATATAACAACAATGTTCAAACTTGGTGCGACAAAAAGCAATGCAGTTCCAAGAATATGTCCACATATTTTTTCCTTACCATCCAGCAGACCATCTGCCATCCTTTTTCTTATACCCTCCCTTTTCTTGACATGGATTGCATTGTATTTGTCTATGAATATGGAAGGGATATGAAACAATATACATATACTAGTAAGGTACATCATTACATTTGGATTATGTACTAAGGAGTTTCACTTTTTATTTTTTTTGTCTTTTTGAGACAGGGTCTCTCTTTAGCCCCAGCTGTCCTGGAACTCACTCTGTAGACCAGGCTGGCCTTGAACTCACAGAGATCCTTGCCTCTGCCTCCTGAGTGCTGGGATTAAAGGCATGTGCCACCTCATCTGACGGGTTTTAGTCACCATGTGGGTGCTGGGAATCGAACTCGGATCCTCTGCAAGAGCAGTCAGTGCTCTTAACCTCTGAGTCATCTCTCCAGCCCTCACATTGTACTCTTAAACTCAGAGGTGTATGTATGCACAAATTTTTGTACCAAAGATACACTATATTTTAACATTTAGAAAAATAATTTAAAAATCAAAGTAACTGTGTGAATGGTGTCACAATGAGCTATTTTCTTGAAATTAAATAAAGTCCTAGTCACTCATGATAGTCACAAGATAAACACACAAGAGAGATGAACATGAATGAGGAGTCAATGAAGGAAGAAGAGACCGCATTGCAGTCTAGTTACAGATTTCCATGCCTAGATTGGAAGACTTAAGGATGAATGTTTCTAGAGAATACTAACTCTCAAACTGCCCTATAAACTCTACAAATAAAAGTTATACAGGGAGTTAAAATGAGACAATTGCTCCATAACAAATCTAACATTTGTTAAAAATTTACATGAAAGAAAAACTAACTTTGGTCCTTGAACTATCAGCTGCATGGCATATTCTTCAGTTGCCTAAATTACTCCCCAATGAAAACGTTAACCAGCTTCATTGTGGTGCTAGATGCCAAAAGCAAGCCTGGAATGCATATATTTCACAAGGTCTAGCAAAGAAGAATTCTCAACAAGACCAACCAAACAACTAAATAAGGTGGCACTGAAAGCATTGAATATAATATATCAACAGAGAAGTTTTTTGAGTTGTCTAGGACTCACAAGTGGAAATAAACACTGGAACATCATGTCCGTGCTCTGCTGTGAATATCTATCTCTAAACAAATGGAATGAAAGCAAGACAATGAACCAGGGAGTGCACACTCCTGTGATTTTTAATTTCAATTTAGTTTTCTTTTTAACCTTTTAGAGATGTGTTAACTCTGGAATATGGTAATGACATAGAAGTGAGAGGAAGGTTCAGGTTTCACATGAAAAACGTCATGTAATTTTCAGATTTTTTTTTGTCTTTTTGAGACAGGATCTCCCTGCAGCTCCAGCTGGCCTGACACTTGCAATGTAGATCAGGCTGGCCTTGAACTCACAGAGATCCACCTGTCTCTGCCTCCCAGAGTACTAGAATTAAAGGTGTGCACCACCACACTCAGATAATTTTCTGATTTTAAAGTAAATTTTGAACCTCATAAACAAAAGTCCAAAAGTACAGAAACACATTTTAGAGAAAAATTTATGTATTTTGAAAGACAGTGTGATTATGTGATACATGTTATTATCAACTCTTGGCAGTTATCATTTAATTGTGATGGAAACCTTTACACTTCCCTCTTTTTAACATTTTTGTGTGTATGTGCTTCGCCTTTGTTCCTTGGGAGACTTTTGCCTTGCCATTTTTTTCCTTTCTTAAATTGTATTTTATGAATTTTGTTATATATATATGTCTTTGTCCTGGAACTTGCTATTTAGACCAGGCTGGACTTGAACTCACAGAGATCCACCTGCCTCTGCCTCCCAAGTGCTAGGATTAAAGGCATGCAGCATCATGCCTGGCCCTTGCACAATATATTTTGATTGTATTAGATCCCCTGTTTTCCCTATATGCACCCTTACTGCCTTCTACCCCAATTCATGTACTCTGTTATATATATATTACACATATCCATATCTATGCTGGGATTTTGTCTGATTTGAGCATGCATGGGACTTGTGCAATCTGTCACTATTGCTGTGAGTTCATATAAATTCATATCAACTTTCTGGAAATCTGTTTCCTGTGGTCATCCACCACCTCTGGCTCTTATAATATTTCTATCCTCTCTTCCACAATTATACCTGAGCCTTTGGAGGCAGAAGTTTGATATAGCTGTCCTACTCAGGAATCATCATTCTGAAGTCTTTTTTTTCTCTGAACATTGGCCAGCTGTAGATTTCTGTGTTATCACCATCTTCTGCATAAGGAGGCTTCTCTGGAGTGAGCTGAGAAATGCATTCATCTATGAGTATAACAACAAGTCATTAGGAGTCACTTTAATACCACCTTGTTTTTTGAGATCAGGTTTCTCACTGGGATCTGGTGCTTACCCATGAAGCTAGGCTGTCCATTCAGAGTGCCTCAGCAATCCTCCTGCCTTCGCCTCCCCAGCATTGACATTGCAGGTATGTGCTGCTGCATCCAACGTTTCATGTGGTTATTAGGGATGAAACTCCAGCCCTCATGCTTGCATGTCAAGTACTTTACTGACTGAGCTATCACTCCAGCCTTCAAATGTCTTAGTTCTCTATAAAATGTTCAATAAGTTGTGAACTTATTACTTCTTTAGAACAATAGAACTTATTCTGTATATATAAATTGTTTTGGTATCTCTTGTCCAACAGCTCTCTGTTCCCTCGATCTTTTCCTTTCCCAAGTTCTACTGACTAAAATTCTATTTTCTACAGAATCCATATTATTTTAGAGCTCCTGTATGTGCAAACATGTACTATTTATCTTTTGTGCCTGGCTTACTTAAGCTAACACGATGACATCCAATTCAGTTCATATTAATGCAAGTAAAAGAATTTCATTCTTATTCTTATTTATTCACTGTATCATATTTGGCTGTGTATTAGTTTGTGGCATATTTTCATTATCCATTGTTGTACGCCTTATGTATTAGTTATTTTTCTTATTGCTGCAACAAGACAGACAACAGAAATAATTTGAGAGAGTGGTCACTTTGGCCCACCGTTTGACAGTATAGTCCCTCATGGGTGGGAAGTCATGGGGTGGGAGCTGGTCACATAGCCCCTGCAGTCAGCCACAGAGCCATGAGCACTGCTCAGTTTATTTTCTCCCTTTATTTCAGTCTGGGACCCCAGTTCATTTGGATGGTGCAACCCCTAGTTAGGGTGCGTCTTCCCACCCCAAACAACCAAGTCTGAAAATCGCTTCACCATGTGC
This sequence comes from Rhizomys pruinosus, assembly GCA_009823505.1. Taxonomy (NCBI): domain Eukaryota; kingdom Metazoa; phylum Chordata; class Mammalia; order Rodentia; family Spalacidae; genus Rhizomys; species Rhizomys pruinosus. Next base: position 577,989 of record VZQC01003726.1, on the reverse strand, counting down.
TGAGAGAGTTATCTCTAGATAATTCTAGATCCTATCAAATTTGCAGGATTAACCATCACACCTTGGTTAACTTTATATTCCTCCTGAGGAATTTTGGGTATTTGGGGTATCAATAACAGTGTTCTAATATGCATGAGACTGTAGGTCTGTCTTTGACAAACTGGCTTCATTTTCTTTACATATGTATCCAATAGTGGGACAAGTAGATCATATGGTAGTTCTATTTCAGGATTTTTGTGGCAATTTCTTTTTTTTTAATTTTTTTAAATTTTATTTATTTTTGTATGTGTATGAATGTACTATCTGCATGTAGGTCTGTGCACCCGTGTCGTGCAATGCCGCAGAGGTCAGAGGAGGGTGTCGGATTCCCCTGGAACTGGAGTTCTCCTGGAATTGGAGTTACAGATGGTTCTTAGCTGCCATGTGGGTGCTGGGGATCGAACCCAGGTCCTCTGCAAGAGCAGTTGGTGCTCTTAACTGCTAGGCTATCTCTCCATCCCCCTTAAAATTTTTTTTTCAATTTAGTGGCAATTTCATACTGTGTTCCATAATGGCTGCACTAATTTATATTCTCAATAGCAGTATGTAAATTCCCCCTTGTCTGTCTCCTCATCAGTATTTTTTGTCATTTTAATAGCCATTCTGTCTGAAATAAGATGATATGTCTTAGTGGCTTTATTTGCATTTTCCTGGGGATTAATGATATTGAGCATTTTCCATTTGTGTGTTAACTATTTGCACATCTTCCTTTATAAATACTTGTTCACTATTTGCCCCCTTTAAATTGCATTGTTTGTTTGCTATTGAGATTTTTGAGTTTCTTATGTATTCTATATGTCAATCTCTTGTCAAATAGGCAATTTGCAAACATTTTCTCTTAGTCTGCAGTTTGTCTCTCCACACAGTAATTCTTTCCTTCTCACTGCAGAATTTTCTTAGTTTGGTATAATCAACTTGATTGCTTGTTTTTTTTGCCTGTGCTTTTGGATTCTTGTGAAAAAATTATTGACTATATTTATGTCTTGAAATTTTTTATAGTACTTTCATAGTTCAAATTCTTATATTTAGATCCTTCATCTGCTTCGAGTTGATTTTTGCATATGGTGAGGCATATGATCTATTTTCATTCTTTGGTATACTTAGTTTTCCCAGTACTATTAAAGAGACTGTCCTTTATCCCATGTAAGTTTTGGCTTCTTCACCAAAGAACAGTAGGCTGATGGTGTTTGGATTTATTTTGAGTTCTCTCTTCTGTCCTGTTGGTCTGTGTGTTGGTTTTTATGTCAGCACTATGGTGTTTTTGGTTTCTACAACTTTAGAATGTGGTGGTTTGAATGAGAAGTGTCCATCAGAGGCTGATATTTGAACACTTGGTCCTCAGTTGATGGTCCTACTTGGGGGAGTTCTAGAACTTTTAGGAAATAGCCTTGCTGTAGGAAGTATGAGGATGGAACAGGCTTGGGAGTTCATAGCCTCACCCCACTTCCAGTCTGCTTTCTGCTTTCTATGTGTGTTTGAAGATGTGATCTCTTATCTTCACATGCTGCCGTGCCTGCCCCACCATTAATGACTGTCCCTCTTGAACCTTAGGCCAATAAAGACTTTTCTCCTCTGTAAATTACTTCTGGTCATGCTGTTCTATCACCACAATAGAAAAATAATCAGGGGGCTGGAGAGATAGCCTAGCGGTTAAGAGCACCGACTGCTCTTGCACAGGAGCCAGGTTCGATCCCCATCACCCACATAGCGGCTGAGAACCGTCCATAACTCCAATTCCAGGAGAACTCCAGTTCCAGGGGAATCCAACACCCTCTTCTGACCTCCTCAGCATTGCACAACATGGGTGCACAGACCTACATGGAGACAGTACATTCATACACATACAAAAATAAATAAATTTTAAAAAAGAAAAAGAACCAATATAGTAATGCCCATCAAGTTGAAGTATTTTCATGCTTCTGGCTGTACTCTTCCTACATTAGATTCTGCCCACTGTTTGAAGTATTTTGTGGTTACATACAAATTTTAGAATCTTTTTCTTAATTCTAGAAAGCATGTGTGATCATTTTAACAGAAGCAGAAAAGACATTAGAAAAACTTTCCATCCCTTTATAATAAAAAAAAAATGCCTCTCAACAGTAAGTATTGATGAAGATTGGGTTGAATCTGTAGAATATTTTTAAGAGTTTGGATATTTTGGGGCTGGAGAGATGGCCTAGCCATTAAGAATGCCGACTGCTCTTACAGAGGATCCGGGTTCGATCCAGCACCCACATGGCAGCTGAGAACCATCTGTAACTCCAATTCCAGGAGAACTCCAGTTCCACGGGAATCCGACACCCTCTTCTGACCTCCGTGGCATTGCACTACATGGGTGCACAAACCTACATGCAGACAGTACATTCATACACATAAATAAACAAAATAAAATAAATTAAAAAAAGAGTTTGGATATTTTAACATTATCAGTTATTCTATCTGTAAACATGGGATATCTTTTTGTATTTTGTAACTTCTTTATTCCCTTCATCAGTGTTTTATAGTCTTCACTATGGAAATCATTCTTTTCTTTGATTAAATTTATTTCTAGTTATTAAAAATTATTTTAATTTTATTTATATCAGTATATTGCATACTTGTGTGTAAGTGTACCTGTGTCATGTAATACCAGTGGTGCTTAGAAGAAGACTTTGGATTTCCTTGGAACTGGAGTTATGGATGGTTGCTGGCCATGGTTTGGGTGCTGAGAATCAAATCCATCTCCTACGCAAGAGCCAATGCTCTTAACCACTGATCTATCTCTCCATTCCCATTTAAAAAAATTTATTGTAAATGGGATTGCTTTCTTAGTAAGTTTACTACTATGTATAAAACGTTATTGACTTTTGTATCTTGTAACTTTTTTGAATTCATTTAACAGGAGTCTGCATCTATCTACTGGAGCCTGGCCTACCTATCTAGTGCTATACCATTAAAGAAAACTGACTTGGGGCTGGAGGGATGGCTCAGTGGTTAAGAACACCGACTGCTCTTGCAGAGGACCCTGGTTTGATTTCCAGCGCCCACATGGCAGCTAAGAACAGTCTTTAACTCCAGTTCCAGGGGAATCTGACACCCTCTTCTAATCTCCGCAGCATTGCATGACATGGATGCACCTAGTTACATGCAGACAGTACATTCATACACATAAAATAAAATAAAAAAAAAGAAAACTGACTCTTCCTCTCCCAGCATGTATCAGTTGCCAGTCATTCCTTAGCTAAGGCTGGGACTTCTTACCCACTTGCTCATGTCTATTGTGGGATTTTGTTTGGCTTGAGCTTGCATGAGACTGTGTCTGCTGTCACTGTTGCTGTGAGTTCATCTGAGAAACTTCCCAGCTCTCTGGAAAACTCTGTTTCCTTTGGTCATCAATGACTTCTGGCTTTTACAATCTTTCTGCCCCTTCTTCCACAATGGTCCCTGAATCTTGGGTGGGATAGGTTTTATATAGGTTTCCTAGTAAGAGATAAGCATTCTTCAGTCTCTTATTTGCTGAACTTGGGCCAGTTGTAGCCTTTTGGGTTAATCACCATTTGTTGAATTAAGAAGCTGTGCTGGTGAGAGTTGAGAGATGAATTAATAGTCTTTCTTTCCCTGTTGTGTCCAGGGTCCCCAAGTCCAGTTGGAGAGGTTTTCATACACAAACACAAACATGCTGATCAAATAAACGTTCAGTTTTTTGCTTCAGGTCATTTTCCTGCTGAAGGGCATGGCTGCTGTTTGTAAAGGTGTTTGGAATGGATACTCCTGAGGCAACTGCTCCTGTAGCCAAGGATGAAGGCCTCTGTGACTCTTTTGTTATGATAATGAAGGGTGACCACATTCTTCAGCCTGGTCTGCTTTTCCCAAGGTGTGGTCAGATTCACTGACAACCATGGGGCTACTATAGTCTTAAGTATATAAATAAAGTCAGTAGCATTGGGTGGTATAATACAATTGCTGTGGCAATTTCCTTGTTTCACCAGTTCAGGTGAGGAGTTAGGAGGAACACAAAGGGATCCCTTAGGAAAACCTGGTAGGGAACCATTATAATAATTGACTCCTCTCACAGCAGGGAGGAGGGGAAAACAACCCTCATACCAGTTCCTCCCAAATAATGGGTAACCCTGGCTAGCTTCCATTAGGACAAATTGATTGTTAGGTGCTGTTTCAATTTGTAAGGTGGGTGGACTAAGGGCATAAATCATTGCCAAAAGTCAGAGACAGGGCTCTAGCCCAAGAGGATGGCACCAGAAACTGTGGGTTGGGCACATATGTCCATGTTACCTGTGATACCAGGTCTGCTGTACTATTGATCATCAGGACAGCACATATGAGGGCTACCAATAGTGGACCCATGGCTGGTACCATCCCTGGAGGCCTCAGGCTCTGTGCTTGTGACTCCAGTGCTTTGCGGCCCCCCATGTCACCCTTAGTGTTGGCCTCTGGTGGCATGGCATTCTCCTGGGTTTCTTCTGCCCTTCCTGAATGCTCAGATGGGCCAGCTTTTCTGCCTGTGGACCCTGGTCCACAAATGCTTCTTACTGGAACCCAAGTGGGGTGGGGGAAGACACAAGCAAACCCTGTTCCCATTGTTAACAATGGGTCGACATTGGATCTCTCCAAAGTGCCAATGGTGCCTCATTATGCCCCGTCAGAGGGCTCCAATGATTGTGGACTAGGGTTATTATGTCTGGTCAATATTGACAAACAATTCATAGTCAAGAGTTGTCTGCATAGAGACCTCCCCTTCTATTTTTGTAATTGCTCCTTTAAAGTTTTCATTGTAATAATGATAGCAGTGGCTTTGGGGGGGGGGTTGGACTCTATGATATGCAGAGTGCAGCGATTCCAGAGGCTCCTGAGATTGCCATATCACCCCCATAAGTACCTGGAGTGAGAATCCTACTCATTAAGGGGAGAGAAGGGTCAAATCTAACAGTGAAGGCCCCCAGCAGAGCAGCCTTGATTCTTTGGAGGACAATGTGTACTTTTTGGGTCACACTGCGGAGTAAAGAGGGCTCTGTAGGGACCCTCATGCAATCACAAAGAGGGTGCATCTCCTCCAAGGAGATATGAAGCCGTGAGCAGAGCCAGTTAACAGCCCCCAAAGCCTTTGGCAGCTGGTTAAGGGGCAACGACTTGGGGAGTTTGGTTATTGGTATCTGAGGTCAAATCAGGCTAGTCTCCAGAATTGACCCCAGAAACTCGTAAGGAGGGGCAAGTTGAATTTTCTTCTGGAAGACATTTAAATGGGCAGCCTCAAGGGCCACTAAGACTTGTAGGAGTAAGGAGTCCCGGACGGCCCTGTCACAGTGAGCTAGGAGAATGGATGACGTGTAACCCTGGGATTTTAGAAAACCTTTTCAGAACATGACCAACAAAAATCTGACAGATTGTGGGGCTATTTTTCATGCCCTGTGGCAAGACTTCCCATGGATATCCCTGCGTTGGAGAGTGGTGGTTCCTAGAGGGACAGTAAATGGCAAAGCAAGATCTGTCCTCAGGGACAGATTTCTATTGTAGGACAATAGAAAAGAAGCAATCTTTAATATCAAGAATAGCAATGCATTTGCCCACCAGTATAACTGACAGCCAAGGGAGCCCAGGTTGGGTTGTTTCCCTTCATTTCACTGTAGCAATTAATGGCCCTAAGGTCATGGAGCATATGAAACTTCTCCTGCTGTTTCTTTTGAATCACAAAAACAAGGGTGTTGCAGGAACTAAAGGAAGGATCAATATGCCCTGCAGCCAATTGCTCCTGGATCAAAGAGTAAGGAGGGAGTGGAGGGATAAGCTGGCTGGGCAGGTCATAAGGTTGCCCCTCCTCTTCCAAATCAGACTAATAGGCCGAAACCCCTGGTAAGACCAGGTAAAGAGGAGAGACAGTATGTGGGGGTCAGAGAGGAGAGGAGGAGGTTTGCAGGAAGGAGTGGGGTCCTAAGAATCCTTAAGGTCTATCAGAGGGTTGGATCCTGGTTCTGGGGCTGCAGCCTTGCAGGCGGTGGGAGCAGCACCAGTCAGCAACAGTAAAGTCAGTGCAGGGAGGGGTATTTTCACTTTTGTTTTTTATTTAAGCCTGCAATATTTCAGGGATATCAGTCTCTTTCCGTCTCAAACATTGGGGGATAATAGTTACAACAGAGAAGAAAAGACTCGCAGTGGAGAGTCAGGGGACACATTGGAGGATGATGTCTCTAAGTTTCTCAGCCTGAACAGGAGGCTCCCTAGAAGAGAAGGACAGATCCCCCAGTGTGGGGGTTCATGTATCAGGACTCACGGGATCAGTTCAGGTATCCTCGTTTGGGGGCCACTTGTAGGGGTGTCATCGCAGCCCATGGGGCATATTCAGAAAAGGGGTGTGCTGACAAGCAAGCAGATCTTTGACTTTTGAGAGTGTGCTAGCCGAAAATGAACACTCCCTGTGTGGTTTTATTTTTTGGTTCCCTTGTGTGCTAAGCAGATTGGTAGCTGGCATATGATCAAGATACATCTGAGTCCAGGATTGCTGTCCCACACCTTCAATGGCTTCCTCCAAGTAGGCCTTACATCCAAATAGCCCATTAGGTTATGAACTCATCAGTAGAGAAATCCATTAATGAAATTAGTTCTTTCTAATCCTCTTGCAATCACATCAACACCTGGTGCCCAGGCCTGCAACACAGTAACCTTTGAGAATACTTTATGTACAAATCAAACAATGTGTATAAATGTAATTCAACAAAAATTTGATCAGACCTAGTGATAAAGCTTAGTTAGAAAACCCCTTGCTTATCATACATGAAACCCCAGGACCATATAAATAAACTGAGTGTGATGGCTAACACCAGTAATCCCAGCACTTTGAAGGTGAAAGCTGAGGATCAGAAAATCCACATCATCCTCGATTTCACAGTGAATTGGCAGCTAGACTTGGGTACTGGAGACCCTCAGTCAAATAGGACACAAAACAAAAGGTGTCATGCACATGCTGCTTTTCATCTTCTCCTCCTTCTTAACAGTATGTCTTGGATAGCTTTCAATGACCCTACCATTGAAATGTAGTATTCCCCACATTGGCTGTCACATTCCATTGTCTCGTTATTGGCTTAATAATTAATTAATGTCTTTGGAATTGTTTCCAGCCTGACGACAATGACAGCTACAATAAATATACTTATATAAATTCAATTACATAAAAGTTATTTCCTTTATCAGTCAGAATAGACTAAGTTATACTTTGCTAAAAGCTTATAATAAAACACATTCATTTCTTATTTCTCTAAACCTGCAGGTTTAGAGGACTCTTCAGAGCAATTGTTTCTCATGTATTGGTTCAGTATTATGGGATGTTTTGATCTTACATTTTCCATACATCAACATATAGTTTTTGATCACCGTGTTAGGAGAATTATATCATCCTAAAGAAGATGACTTTTGCTACCACCATTATTGACCTAGGGAAATCTCATAACCATGCATAGCTTAATGAAATCAGAGGATGCTCTTGTTCTCTGTGCTGGGAATACAGGAGATCTGAATACTGATAAAAGAGGTGTCTATCCCAGAGATTGGTTTACTGCATATGAAAAATAAAGGATGAGTTCAAAATATCAAAGGGTTTTTAAACTTAAGTATGCAGAGGGATGCCATTATTTAAATCATAGGCTGTGTCTGGCAAGGATCTGTTAACTAAGAGAGGGCATGGATTGTGGAGAGGAATGGAATCAGAACACCTGTATCTTGGCTGCAAGAACTGCATCAGCAACTGCTGTGGACAAAGAATTGCTGACTCGAGGAAAAAAAGTCAGTGTGGAAGGAGAAGCTGAAAATTCAGCATGGAGGAGGCAAAAGCTGGTGGTGATGAGAAAGAGTGCGAGGTCCCATTGGCACGACTAGTAGCTGTGCTCAGGATGGGAAATCCAGATCTGTGCCCGTTGAAATCCTAGTCTCACAAGTGGCTGTGGAGAGTGATATGGTTCCAGGTACCAGGATGTGATCCAGGATCCGAGATGTAATACGACAAGAACGACAAGACCAGATGAATGGTTCTCAGAGTGTGTGAGCACTCAGTGCATTTTGTAATGTTACTAAAGTTATACTCATTCTTTTATAATAGTAACCGTCTTTTACAGTGCTTGTCTGTTTGAGCAGAGCCACCAGCTGTCCTGGATGTCCTCCCCACCGTCCAGTGATCCATATCAGAAGTCTTGACTCCTTGTTCCCTCCCTACTTCCTATAACTGATCCTTATCAATTCCTGTAAATCCTCCCTGTCAGTTAGCTTTTAAAATGTTTATTATTTTCTCTAGATTCTTGTCATTACTGGAGCCTCCAGCTAGCATTTCAGGGGTTGGGGACACTGCTCAGTGTAAGAGCACTGGCTAATTGATCCAGGTTCAATTCTCCATCCCCACCTAATGACCGTCTGTAACTCCAGTTCCAGGGGAATCCAATGCCTTTTTCTGATCTCCTTGGGCACTGCAGGACATGAGTTGAGTGCATTTATACACATGCAGGCAAAACACTCATACACATAAAATAAAAATGAATAAATGTAAAAAGCTAGTATCTCATGTATCTTGTATTTATTTAAATTTTTTTATTTTTCTAAAAATGTTACTTGTTTACTCACTAACTTATATTTTGGGTGTTTGAGGGTTTGCCTGCATGTCTCTAAGCACATCTGTGTTGTGCAATGTCTGTGGAGACCAGAGGAGGACATCAGATCCACCGCAACTGGGATGGTTGTAAGATTGTAAAAGCCAGAGAGAATGAGAGCTATCGCCTCTTTTACAACCTGCTGGGGTGTTTACTTATATAGTCCCTGGGAATGAAAATTCACTCAGTTGAGAAATACATAAAACTCTTTTGAGACCCTGCCTCATAAACATTAAAACAAAGAAACAAAATGGAAGTGTATGCCAGGATCAATGCTACAAAGAAGGGAAAAATATCTAGAAAATACTATTAGGTTTGGTGACTAGATTAGAGAGGCCTTGAAGAGAGAAGCCATAGAATAGAAGAAGAGTACTTCCAGGGGCTGGAGAGATGGCCTAGCGGTTAAGAGCACTGACCGCTCTTGCAGAGGACCCGGGTTCGATCTCCAGCACCCACATGGTGGCTGAGAGCCATCTTTGACTCCAGTCCCAGGGGAATCTGATGCCCTCTTCTGACCTCCGCAGCATTGCATGACACGGGTGCACAAACCTACATGCAAGCAGGACATTCATACACATAAATAATAAAATTAAAAAAGTATAAAAAAGAAGAGTGCTTCCAAGGATATAGAAGATTCTTTTGAACATAACTCTAGTATCCACTTGCATGTACTTAAATGTAGAGGGAAAATGATGACATGAAAATAGAATAATTAGAAGTCAAAAAGGAAAAACATCAACTAGGAGAGCAATGTACAGAAAAGCCAGATGTTTCAGTCTAGCAGGATAGAAAAACATTGACAGTAGTAGAGTAAGGCAGGCTGGGAGGGGCTTGAAAGGGAACTTTAATCACCCAATATATGGAAGGGTTCTGGAAAGAGATTCTCATGTTACATATGGAGAAAACCCTGCCACCTAACTGTTGGGGCAGTTTGGAAGGTCACAGAAGCCATTGGTTTTGGTGAAGACCCATAGAAAGGGAAAGAAGTGTTGAGAGGACAGGTAATGTTATATAGTTAAAGTGAAGAGACTCCAAGGTTTGACTGTGGAGGCCGTTTTTGTGCATGGCTTTGTGACCTTCAGTAAGGGCCTCAAGAAGTTTTTTTGAGTCTTGGTTTCCAATACATAAATCCATTATCCGTCAATGTTAGCATTGAGTGAGTGCTGACCACATGCAGTTAGGTACTTCAACTTGTTCACACTCGCTTCATCATCAAGTGCTCACATTGCCCCGAGGAAGATGTTTTTATTGGGGTTCTTAGAATGTTAATGAGGAAATGTCTGGAAGACATTATTCAGTCACATTTTATATGACACATATTCAGTAAGTGCCAAATTCCATTTTCGTACCATTTTCTTAGTTTCTGAGCATGACAGTAATATATGGGTCTTGACTGTGTTCCTCCTTTGGAACTGCAGTCATACAGAAAGAACTGCCCATCTGTCCACTTGAAAACCCAGTATGTGGGGTGTAGTCCAAGTACAGTGGTGATGGTATATCTCTTTCCCCAACTGTGGGAAAACTCTTCAGGTCCATCCCAGTTCCAGAGCTCTCCATAAGATCAGCTCAACTTTCTGTCATGGTTGTATTATAATTCACTTTCATTCTTTGGCCAATCTTAATTTCTTCACTCTGTAAGACATTGATTCTAAGGCTTTATCAGGATGACTTTCCTGCATCAAGATCTTCACCTTAATATCTACTTCCTGGAAAACTCATTATAGACATAGTACTGTGAGGACATACAAATGGGAGTTTTGGAGCTGCGGATAGAGCTTAGCAGTTGAGTTTCCATACGTCCTCTCCCCATTAAAAAAAGATGAAGCAATGGGGTTTGAAGCTGGAAACTGTTTCACTAGCTAGTAAATAATAAGGATAAGGATAAGGGGAGATTCTATCACTGGTGGGTGGTTGGGCAATGAGCAGTCCTGGTGTGCTGTGGGGAATAATTGTCAAACTGTATCACTACTGGATTGCGGTGGAGTACCTGCTCTATGGATGATTTTCAAAGACTGTATAGAAGATAGAATCCCATGGCTTTACTACCACTGAAGGATTGGAGAAAGAAACTTGTGAACTAAGTGCAAATCAGAAGTAACATCTCTTGTAGCATATAGAAATTTACCAGCTGAAGCAGTATGGTGGAAAAGCTAACAGTAATAGAGCTACAGAGAGAGTTGTGAGCTTCAGCAAGTCTATCCTCCCAAAGTCAGGATTTTTCCCGAAAAGGAGTGGGACACTGAGCCTTGAAGTAGGACTAGCTATATTGAATCTGGCCTCCATGCCCACACATGTGCACGTGTATGCTCACATGTGCTTACAAACAAACACACACACATGCATATCCCCTAAACACAAGGAAGTTATGGCTCATAATCAATTTACAATGAAGCTATTTTATCTGAAAACCCACCTGCTAGACATTCCCCTAGTACTTGGAATGCACTTACTTTAAAGTGGGCAGAAGCCGCACATTTGTTCTGTGACTTACGGGGTTAATTACATTACCATAAGGAAGGTTTCCTGGAAACCTATGAAATTTCACTCTCTTCCTGGCCAAAGGGTAAATGTGCAGAATTGGTGGGAGGGAATGGCAAAGGTCGAGGCCATTCTAGAAGACCTAAAAGATGCATAGATCATGGTATTCTTCCTGTTTACATTTCATTCATGAATTTGGGGCCTGTAAAACCAGGCTGATATTGGAAAAGAATGAAAAATTATCCCCAATTCCTGCTGCTGTGCCAGATGGGGGTACCTCCAGATGAGCGGATTAGCACAAGTTCAGGTGCACAGAATCTAGCTACAGAGCTGGCGAATATTCCATCACTTCAAATAATCATGGGAAATCCTGTTAGCTCTCTGTAATTTTATTAGTTTGTAAAATTTGGAGAATGAGTACCTAGTCTAAAGAGCTGTGAATGTGAATTAACTAATGAGTGAAATTAATTGTCATTAAGCATTTTCATTACCAATATAGCTGTTACTATTATCTTTCATGGGGAAATGGTTAACACACTACCATATTGTCTCTATGGAATTAATGTGTATGTCATCTATATGTTGTGTTTCTTAGTCTTTGGGAAGACAGAAATGATGTGTAAATAAATTAATAGGTTAAATAATTTTTCCTTGATCTACTGTGCTTCTCCAATTAATTGTAAGCTCATTGAGAGCGGGAACTTTATCTCAGCCTAGAATTTTGTGGCCCTCTCATGGAATTTCAGGTTCCTAGAGGGTTTATGTGATTATGTTATTGCATGAGTTAGGTATTATAATCTACAGGTTATATGCATGTATTGTTTTCATTAATCTATGTATTTTTTTCAAAGCTCATTGTCTTTACCTGTAAAAGAAAGTAACAAATTTATATTTTGCATGAATTAAACAAACTCACCCATGCAATTTGCTTAGATAATATGTAGACCAGAATATTTTGTTTTAGCTGTTTTAACTGGTTTTCTATAGCATAATAAGAAACTTTTCCATTTTAAGAGGCCCAGTACAAGAAACTGCTAAGAATATTTATATTCAAGTCCAGTTCTGTCCTTAGGAGCTATGATTATCTAAAGTTATTTAAATGTTCTCTGTATCAGTATTTTAATTGGGTAGTTATAATGATTTAAAGGAGGTTATGTATATAGAACACTAAAAACGGTTTTTGAAAACTGTATCTACTAAATACACAATGGGGATGAGAAATCTGATATCAGATTAGTCATTCATCATAATTGAAATTTACATAGATGACATCATTTCCCAGAATTAGACATATAATTAAATGTGTGACAAGAATGAAGACAAGAAAATCACTTCAATTTTCAGAAAGTTTTATGGGCCTGTCTCTGAACTAGACAATATTATGCATTAGGATAGTGATGAGTTTCCTGACTAAAAGGGATTTTCTGCTTCATGTGGGAGATGAACCATCCACAAAGAGAAGAATAATTGTAAAATTTGCAGAACCCTGATGTTTCACTTAGTGACAGCTCAATCCTTGGGTACTGAGATTTATAATTATTTCATTATTAATAAAATGTACATGACAAGGAATCAAGTAATATGATACCAGCAGTTGTAGTAAAAAGCAAAATATCCTAAGGGGCTAAACAGAATGTAGCAAGTAGCTTAAATTAAAGCAATATGAGCCCAAGTTGCAGTTAATTGTTATTATCCGAAGCTGTAAACCTGCCACGGCACTGTTAGGCAATACTGAAGGTATCTGGGGAAGCACACAGGTTTCTGTCATACTCTGATCATAACATGTTCCTCAACAAATCAATGCATAATCTGTTCAGTGTGCTTCTATTTATATTTTTCTTTTCTTTTATTGCATATATATGTGTGTTGTGTGCATGAATGTTCACATGTGTTGGCACACATGTGTCGGTACATGTGCCTATATGTGTGCAGGTGTGTGGAGACCAGAGGCTGAAGTCAGGCATCTTCCTTGATTGCTCTCCACATTATATATTGATGAAAGATCTCTAGCTGAACTTGGAGCTCACCAATTTGACAAATCTAGCTACCTAGCTTGCTTCTGGGATCCCCTGTCTCAGTTTCCCAAGAGCTGGGTTTACTGGCTGGTCGCCATGCCCACCTGGTATTTACATAGGTTCTGAGGAGCAAATGCCATCTCCCCAGCCCCTGTTTATATTTAAATTTACATTATCAAATATAAGTTGTTGATTTGTTAACATCAAATTCATGGTCACCAGTGCTGTAATTAATGTTTGAATGATACTGAACACAATTTTTTTTTTGTAAAGCTCATCCAAGATTCTTGTGTTTACCATCTAAATAGCATATCAGCACTACATGTGAGGGTCACTTTAAACCACAAAATTATAAACAAAACCACAAAGATGCAATGGCATTAAATAGACCACTAAATGGTATTTGTTTGCATTAGATGTTGAACAGGCACTTTCTCTGTTCTCTTCAGCTGGGAGCATGCCATTCTGTCCATTCTTTGCATGACCCCTAAAGCAGAGTGGAGTTTAATTTGGTGATGGTGGTAGTAGTGGTGGTGTTACTGATACATTTTAAGATATTCTAAATCTATGAATAAATGAGAATAGACTATACCTTGTAAATCTGGAGGGCTTCATTTAAGAGGTAGATTAGGGTTTAGCATTCAAGATGAGCAAATGAAAATGGGGATTAAGGGTGAGAGGGGTCTCAGACCCTCAGGGGTTCTGGTCGCACCATACTCTTCAAGTCCTGACCGCAGATCCTCTCTTTAGTGTATCAACTTGTGCCCAAGCTGAACCCTTGAGCTTCACCACTAACTAAGGAAAGAGTTTAATAGCAAGCACAGGAAATAATTAATTTATAGAATGAAATACTGCTCAGCATTTCTCCATATCTAAGATACATTCTTCTGTCTGAGAATGAAAGAAGTCTGGGTATTTCACCCTTGGAGATATAAATCAATTAAAAGACTGGCCCATTCCCAAACTAATCTTCAAACCTGGTCAGATTATTATTATTTTGTTATCACATACTTACATTTGGCAGAGCAGCAATAAAAGACTGGGAGTCAGCCAAGGAGAACCTTTCAAGTCTCCCCACTCCCCAAATTAGCTTATGTTGTCTTTGATTATCTTTGTTAAGTGGGAAAAAATGAGCTTTCCTTAATTTATAAATCAAACATTACATCTCAATTGTAATAAAAATAACATGTAGGTATTAGCCCAAGATTTGTTTTTTCAAGATTTGGCTCAATTCCAAACTAAAACTTCCATGTGCTCCAATAAACCTAGTGTTTCTCATAGGTTGCTATTTTCTGATTCCTGTTGCCATGACAATGGACTTTACATCAGCAGAAAGGGGATAAGGTACTGAGTGATTTATACCCAGTATTTGATATTTTAAGCTGTTCACCACTGCTGCTCTTTTCCTTTTCTGAAGAAACAGTGTATGGGTACTTTTCTTGATAACGGAGCTCAAAAGAAAAAACAACAACAACAACAACCCAACCCTTTAAAGCCACAGTCACTACCTCTTTGATAAGACATGGGGTGGAAGCACCAATGGTTCTAGAGGGCACACCTTGAAGTCATGGTCATCTGGTTCTCTTATTCAAAATTGCTCAGTAAAAAGGAGTGATCTGTGAATCATTTGTCCTACAATGTCAAATTAGGTGTAAACACATTTAAAATTATTATTAAAATCAAATGTTGAAGAATGATTAGTTTTCCATTTGCAGGATAATATATTCTTTGATAAACCTAGGAATGGTTGAATGTTTCTCTCAATAGGAACATTTGTTTCTAATGGTTTTACAGACAGGAAGCTCATAATTCTGATGGGTCCATGCATAGCCCATATTCTACACCCATTTACTACTATTGCTTCCACATTAATGGGAATAATTCATTGATCAAAAAGTTAGCTTCGTGGCTCTGACCTTCATCCTTTTATTTATGAGCTAAGCTCTAGTCCAGGACTCCCTCTAGTCCAGGAGTCCAGGATCCTATCCTTCTACACTTAATAGACTAGCAGTCTGAAACATTGTGCAAGAACTCAGGGCTTTTAGCTGCCCAGTTGGTAGCAAGTATTATAACTTTAAAATGTGGTTATAGGCTGGAGAGATGGCTCAGTGGTTAAGAGCACTGGTTGTTCTTACAGAGCACTGGGTTCAATTCCCAGCAGCCACATGGCAGTTCACAACCATCCCTAACTCCAGTTCCAGGTGATCTGACATTCTCTTCTGACTTTGGGGAGCACTGTATAACATGGTTGCACTTACATACATGCGGACAGAACATTCATACTCATAAAATAAAATAATAAGTAAAAAAAATTTTTAAATGTGGTTATACTTAAGTTATGAACAGGGAATGGAGGCCTGTACCAATCTATGTAGCTGATTTCAACTTTTGAAAACATACTCCCTTCCAACCTGCTAGAAGGAATGGGGAACTAGTAACAATCTCAGTGTTTTATAGTACTCAATCTCTTCCTTCATTCCTTCAAGCTGGCGTTGGGAGCACGAGCCATTTTTAATATTCTGGAAAGCTTATGAAAAGGACGAATGATTCAGACTGTCTGTGCTAAAATGAATAAATCCTTTCCTACTTTTGTTTTTCCAGTTCCTCTACTTTCACTTTCCCCACCCCCTGCAGTTCCCATTTTAAATGGAGAAAATGCTACTATATAAAAAATTTCATTTCAGTTATCAAAGCTTTAAACTAGTGTGTATGTGTACACATATTCTTCCCTCTAATATGGAAGAGACTTAATATTCAGGAATTGTTACTTTTTAAAAAAAAACTGTATTCTAATAGCTGTGGGTTACCACTGATTAGACCACTTTAATAAATACTTTATGAGAATTTTGTAATTCCAGCATGCTAGTGAATAAACATTCAACAAAAGGTGAAATGGAAAGCCCCAGTTTTAAAGTGTGAGTTTCTCTTGTTACAATTCAAATGTTTGCTTTAAAAGCACTTAAAGAAGTTCCTGCAGAATCTCTTGCTCTCTGTTTTGGACGAATATGGCTTGCTCCTCCTACAGGAGGGCTAATGTTACCATGAGAGTTTAAATAAAATGATGTGGTACGAGTCAGTACAGGCTGCATGCCTCCAAGTTCTTTTTGTGGTGGTGAGTGGGTGGAATGCATATGCAACTTTTATAACACAAGGAATTCTAAGTACTCTGAATATCTGAGTGTAAGAATCAAGGTAGTCACACACCTCCTCATTCTGCAACTTTCTCCTTTTCACCACCCCTTCCCAACATCCTTCTTTCTCATGGGAAGGCTCTTGAAGGCTTGCCAAAAATAGAAAGCTGAGCACAGACTGTTTTCCCTCATTCTTGTTCTCTTTCAGCTGCACCATTATTCAATTAATGTGAAGAAAAATAATTCCATTATAGTTTTGTGATAATATTTGTCCGGAGGCTGTGAGAAGAGATAGCACAAAACGGATAGTGAAATACAATCCATGGTTCTGTACTGGTTTTCTGACATCTAATTATTGCAGTAAAATGTTTGCTGTGAAAAGGAGTCATAAGTCCTTATTAATAGATGAAAAAGTGATATCTCACACTACCAATGCAATGTTTCTAAGGATATAGCATGAATTATGAGGAAGACCTGAAATGTGAGCCCCTTACCATACAAGTAAAAGGGGAAACTGCTACAGGTAAAACGCTGTGTATTGAAGCCATCATTAGACTAAAGCAGAAAATTCTCTGGGAAGGATTCAATAACTTGGCCCCTTTTACATAAAAATAAATCTCATGAAAGGACATTTGGTCTCAAAGGATCAAGTGAAATCAAGTATTGTTCTTGATCTGAAATCCAACCTTATGTTCTCTTATGTAATAAAATTTCCAAACCAGGCTTCTAGGTTTTTTTTTTTCTTTCTTTCTTTTTTTCCAGCTTTCTATTAATTCCAGGCGCATGAATTCATTATTTGATAAATCTACAATGCTGCCTCTGGGACAGCTTTAACTCAGTCCAATCAGGCTGTTGAATGTGGCTAAGGGACTCTGGCTACCTGCTATCTGTGTGACAGCACAAGTTCCCTGGGGCCCTCTTTGCCCATTGTACATGGAGAGTATCTAGAACCTTTCTTGAAGACCAACTGTGAGACTTTGGGAAACCATTATATGCATGCAGGTGTCCTTATTGATTCCACATGTAACAGTCCAAGAACAGAGTTATTGATGTGTAACTGCTTTATTATCACACCAATGGCCTTCCTATTCTTCCTCAAGTTGGACCTTTTCATGTGTTCCTTATGTAAATGTCATTGGCCAGAAGTCTGGGGATCCACTTTTACTTCCATCACCACTATGTTCAATTGATTATCAAATCTTGTTGATTATGCTTTAAACAGTTCTTGAAGCCATCTCATCTGTCCAGGTTAGAGATCCAATCTCTCCTAGTTTGAACACTTGGCAGACTTCGTGATGGTCTCTGTATTTCATGTCCTTTCTCCTTGCCGCATTCACTGTGGTTTGAAAATGACTGTGCCACCTCAGCTTTTATGGTTTGTTAGTTTTTCTCAAGGTAAATACCAATACCATCCATGAAAGTTGGGCCTGGGGCTGGAGAGATGATGGCTCAGTGGTTAAGAGCACTGGCTGCTCTTGCAGAGGACCTGGGTTTGATTCCCAATACCCACATGATGGCTAAGAACCATCTTTAACTCCAGTTCCAGGGGAATCCGACACCCTTTTCTGACCTCTGAGGCATTGCACAACACAGGTGCACCAACCTACACGCAGACAGTTCACTCATACACATAAAAAAATAATACAAAAATTTAAAAAAGAAATTTGGGCCTGCTTGTGGGAGTCTCTTTTACCATTTTTTCTTCTCTGAACTGAAGCCACAATTATCTGCTTTTATTTATTTAATGTTTTTGTAGATTTCACATTTCTGACTATACAGCCTTCTTATTTGTTTTTCCTTGTGCCAGAATATTCTGTTTTCTTGACCTATATTTAATTACCATTAATTCTTCAGTGCTCAGCTCAAATGTCATTTCTTTGACCCTGTAACTAAGTTGGATTCATTTCTCATATATTTAAATCAGTTTGTGCTTCCTTTTCCTAAGATTTACTTAAAATGAAATAATATAATTAATTAGTGCTTTTAGATGCTAGAATGTAAGGTCTGTGAACAGTGTCTTACAACATCTGTACACCTTCTACCCGGTGGAGTGACTTGCACGTGTTTTGCATTCATTAAATATTTATTGAATGACTTCTCTGCTTAGGAACTTAGAAATAGTTGAATACAGAGGAAGTTCTGTATTTTAAAAATATCCATACCAGGTGTTAGGCATGTTGCTCAGTGGTAAAATGAATAAACAAGGCTCTGAATTTGATCCCAGGAAACCACCCAGGCGTGCGCACACGCATGCACGCACACACACACACACACACACAAACACACACACACACCCAAACACACAGTCCCCACATATAAAAACTTTTGAAAGCAGTGCAGTTTCTAGATAATACAGTCTAGGCAATTGACATTAAATTCTTGAAACATGATAACTTTAGACCTGCTCCTGAACATTCACATTTGACTGAACATTGTGACTTGGGCTTTAAAATTTTACTATAGTTCATATCAGACACAACCCGATAGTCTTCCCATTGACTTATTTATTCTGCCTACTGAAGTTGACTTGCATGGGTAAGAATTCTCAGTATTCGTTTTTATTTTAATCTGAAAATTATTTCTACACTAGTAGGTATGAAGCCTGCGCTAGGTGCTTGTAACAAACAGAGGTAGATAAGGAAAGGAACTAAGCCCTTTTGAAAGCAGCTTACTTAACTGTGGAGATGACAGAAGCATTTGAATGTCTTTATTAGTGACAGAGGCTAGTAGCAGGGTGGTGAGGCTGACGAGGAACTACCAGCCAGGCATGGCTTTAGAGCAAGGCACTTTTTCAGGTGTCTGTTGGTAATGTCACATGGTATTTTCATAATCATTTTATAATACCAGTCTTTAAAATATTTAGGTGAATCAACCAATTTTAAAATTATGAACCAAGACATGTTAGGACATAAAAAGTGAAATTATGAAAAAAATTGTGATTGAATTAGCACTTTTTGGCTTTGAGTAAAATTTATTTAAAATTATTCAAAGTTATTCTAAGAACATATGTAATAGCAGTAAGTGTGGGTTTAAAACATCTGTGGAAGGGAAGTCACATAAAAATAAATTTAATCACACTGAAGCATAAAATGTAGAGATAAAAGAGATCTCAGGTTTATCTTGTATTTTAAAGTCAAGGTTACAGAGAAGTTAATTTCTTTCCTGGGTTACACAGCTAACCAATTTTAGGTTAGTTTCTTCTGTAGCAGCTACATTAGTTTTCTTTCAGAAAATATTTCTCTTACATTTCAACTTTCTTAAGGAAACAAAATCCACAACACAAAACTTACAGTTTCCAGTCACAATGACCAGAATTTGGTTGTATTTACAACATCCATAAAGAACATATACCTTTCAAAAGTCTACAGGAAGGAGGGCAGGAGAGAGGACCAACAGACTGCACAGAGGGAGGATGTTTTTGATTACCAATTGTTAATGAAGTTAGAAAGGAGCAATACTCAGATATCATCTCACTCTGATATGACTAGCTAAGGTCAAGAATACAAAAGACGACAGATGCTGGAGAGGATGTGGGGAAAGGGGAACACTCATCAACTGTTGGTGGGAATGTAAATTTGTACAACCACTATGGAAAGCAGTGTGGAGAACCCTTAAAAGACTCAAAATGAACCTACCACTTGACCCAGCCATACCACTCCTGGGTATATACCCAAAAGATTCATCCTACTGCAAAGATACATGCACAGCCATGTTTATTGCAGCTCTCTTCACAATAATGAAGAGCTGGAACCAACCCAAATGCCCCTCAACTGTTGAGTGGATGACAAAAATGTGGTACATTACGCAATGGAGTTCTATGCAGTGGTAAAGAAAGATGACATCATGAACTTTGCAGGTAAATGGATGGAGCTCAAAGCCATTATGCTAAGTGAAGTAACACAGTCCCAGAAAAACAAATGGTTTTCCCTTATTTGTAGATGCTAACACCAAATTCCCCCAGATGAAAGGCAAGCTGAGCAACATTATTATTGTTATATTTCTGTTTATCTGAAAGTAATTATGTTGTTATAATGTAAATCTCTCAAGGAGCTCTAGAATCCACCCACCACTTATTTTCAGACTCTGTAATTACTGTATATGGGTGGAGAGTATGTATCCATATTTTAGAGTAATATAAAATTTATGGAGGAAAATGTGAATTCCTAAACATAAAAAAAAGACTGAGAGAAAGATGCGGGACAGTTATGGCAGAATGCATGATCTGGGGTGGGGTGGGGAGAAGGGAAAAGGGAATATGCCTAAACTGAATTGAAAATGATGTCTGAAATACACAAAACATCACTAAAAGCACACACACACACACACACACACACACACACAAAGGTCTAAAAAAGGCAAAAAAAGGCAAAAAAAAAAAGGAACAATAATAAAATAGAAACAGCCCTACATTTCCCGTCCCAATTTATCTAATCTTCAGCAGATGGCAGCATACCAGGCCATTCTTGGGGTGGGGTGGATGTGGGATCCAGGGAGGAAGGGAGCGGGGAGAGAGGTTGAGGGGGCAGCAGAGGGAGGCCAGGATCTGCCACACCCACTCCTGGTCCAAGGTGTGTTCGGACTGTAAAAAATGAAAAAGAAATATCAAGAGTGATTTTTTTTTAACTTTTAAAAAGTTTATTTTTTTTAATAAAAAGAGGGTCCCAGAGTTGGGGAGGGTGGATCTCTGTCCCCAGGGAGGTAGGCTCTTGGAGGCTGGGGGATAGATTTACATAGTTTCTACATATCACCTTATAGTGTTTCTGATTTGTGTTTAAATTTTAAACTTGTTTTGGGGGGAGAAAGCTTACATTCTCACTATTTTCTAAGGCTGGCTCAAGACGAAAGACCCCATTTAAGAAGGAAAAAGGGGAGTGGCACACAGGATGATCAAGAGCTTCTGTGAGGCCCTGTAGCCCAGGAGGTTGTCGCTCTCACCAAACCAACCAAATACAGAAAACCAACAAAACGAACACCCCTCCTTCTGAAACAAAAATGTAGGGAAATAAAACGGATTTTCACTGGTGAAGTTCACATTCATTTGATTCACTGCACCTATGGAGAAGGAAGAGATAGGAGGCATTGTGGTAGGGAGGGCCAGGCACAGGCCACAGGACTGACTGTCTCAATTGGGGGGACTCTGCTGAAGTTACACTGCTCTTTGGCGGAGAAGAAAGAGGAAGAGGAGATGTAGGAAGAAGAACAGGAGAAGCAGGGTAAATGGGCACCCACTCTGAGGGTGGCAGGGAGGGAGTCGGAATCTCTGGGGATCACAACATCAGCACAGGCCACAGTTTTTCACAGCACCACTGTGAGGTAGGCTGGAAGGTGGAAACCACCATCTTGCCCACTTCACAGACAAGACCACACAGAAGCAAGCATTCTGGAGACTTAGCCCCTCAGTCCCCTTGGGGATTCCCCTTAATCTCCACAGGGCCAAGGCTGCCCACAACATGCAATCTCTCAGATATAGGGTTAGGACTATGGCTTTAAAAAAAAATAAAAGAACAAAAAAGAACAAAACCCAAAATTGTGATGCAGAGAAGGGGAAAAATAGATGTTTTCTTTCCAAGTGGCCAAATTTTGAGTAAGTGGGTTGAGCATCTGGTTTGGTGCCTGTGGTGGTTTGAATGAGAATGTCCCCCATAGGCTTTAAGTATTCAGACATTTTGTCTCCAGTTGGTAGCACTGTTCTTGGAGGTCTTAGAAGGTGTGGCCATGCTGTAGGAAGTATGTCATTGGGGGCAGGCTTAATGAGTTTAATAAGGCTTGCAGTCTCCAGTCTCTCTCTCTCTCTCTCTCTCTCTCTCTCTCTCTCTCTCTCTCTCCCTCTCTCTCTCTNAGTTCCAGAGGAAAATAAAGACTTCGACAGCAACTGGGATATTTTAAAAAGAGTTTTCTGGCTGGAGTTTGCCCACAGCTTAAATGCTTGCCTGATGCTAGTTGAAAAGCAATGGACTAATGTCTTTGGCAGGAGGGGATTTCAAGATAGCCTAACCATTGGAAATGGTGGTGTGGCTATTAATGGTGAAGATTGTGCAGATCTACAGTGAAAAAAGAGCAAATTGGGGCAGAAAGAAATGCAGAATGTACAGTTTGGCTCTGAAAAGTGCACTAGGAAGATTACAGGTGGTGCCAAGGCAGTGAAGGAGAGGATCCCTTTCATAAGGAGATTAAAGTGATAAGGAGAGGCCTAGATATTTCCCAAGTAAAACAATGGAAAAGTGTGTAAACAACAGAAGCAGTACCTTCAGGGAAAGACCAGTCCCAGCTAATCCTCAACTTTTGAAAGGAAAATACTGGAAAGGGGGTTTTCTGCTCAACAAAAGTCCAGGGCAGAGAAAAAGTTGAAAACGTGGTTGAAATAGGCCAGGATTCCATCCCAAACTTGCAGCCAAAAAATTGTGCAGTTTCCTTTCACTTGGTGCTGGCTTTAGCGGCATGAAGTTTGCAATAGTGAAGGGGTCTTCAGTTCTTCCTCCCACAGTTTCAGAGAGCTGCAAAGGCCAGGCAGAGTGCAGCATGGGCTTTCCCTATATAAAGAAGGCCCTGATAGTTCATTGTGTGAAGCTGTGAAGTTGATTCCTGGTTGGCAGTGGAGACTCTAAGAAGACATTCGAGCTGCCAGAGTTGTGAGATATTTGCCAAGGGAAGCTGCATACAGGGAGTGGTACCCGACTAAGGAAGAGATCCTGTTGCATCTCCAAAGCTGGAGGAGTTGAGCCACCTAAGCCCTTTGGAAGTAAGTTTCCAGAAGTCACACATGGAGCCCTCAACTTGGTTGTTTGCCCTGCTGGTTTTTGGTTTGTTTGGTCCGGTATTTCCTTTCACTATGCCTTATTCCTCCCTTTTGGAATGGAATTGTGTATTCAGTTCCACTGTATGTTGGGCGTATGTAATTTGTCTTTTGATTTTTTTTAATTAATTTTTTTAATTTTATTTGTTTTTTTGTATGTATATGAATGTACTGTCTGCATGCAGGTTTGTGCACCCGTGTCGTGCAATGCCGCGGAGGTCAGAAGACGGTCTCAGATGCCCCTGGAACTGGAGTTCTCCTGGAATTGGAGTTACAGACGGTTCTCAGCCGCCATGTAGGTGCTGGGGATCGAACCCGGGTCCTCTGCAAGAGCAGTTGGTGCTCTTAACTGCTAGGCTATCTCTCCAGCCCTCTTTTGATTTTTACAGGAGCTTACAGTTAAGAGATTGGCCTGTGTCTCAGAAGAGATTTTGGATTATAGACTTTTGAATAGAATTGAGACTGGTAAAGAGTATTGGGACTTTTAAGGTTGGACTAAATACATTTTGCATTTTATATGGTCAGGAGCCTATGGGGGCCAGGGAGTGGAACGTGGTGGTTTGAATGAGAATGTTTCCCATAGGCTTTAAATATTCAGATATTTGATCTCCAGTTAGTGGCACTGTTCTTGGAGGTCTTAGAAGGTGTGGCCATGCTGGAGGAAGTATGTCATTGAGGGTGGGCTTAGTGAGTTTAACAAGCCTTGCAGTCTCCAGTCTTTCTCTCTCTGCTTCCTGTGCTCATTGCGAGATGTGACACTTGGCTTGCTGCTCCAGCCCCGGCCACCATGCTTCCTGCCACAATGGACTCTAATTCCCTGGAACTGTCAATTGTAAGCTCAAATAAACTTTTCCTTTTATAAGTTCCCTTGGTCATGGTGCTTTATCACAGCAACAGAAAAGTGACTAATACAGTACATAATGTGGAACCTGCTTCCTGTCCTCCGCTCCCCCCACTACTCACCAGTTCAAAACTACATTTGTAAAGGAAGTGGAAGTAGTGACATTTTCAAGATAACCCACAGGTTTAGTCTTTCTGTTCTTATTGTCATTGATCTTGGACAGTTTATTAATCAGTGCTCTCTATAGGAACAGGATCAATAAAATGAATACATATTAAAAAGAGATGTATTAGGTTGGCTTATACTATATTGTCTGGGTAGCCCAGCAATGGCTGTCTTCACACTGGAGAGAACTAGCAGCTGCTCAGTTCACAAGGCTTGGTCACTCAGCAGTCCCAATCTGACACTGAAGGCCTGGAGGTGTCCTGGAGAGCCCTTGGTCATAGTCTTGGTTGGAAGGGAAAAAAAGGCTGGTTTCTGATATCAGCAAAGGATGGAAGTAGCAGCAGCAACAGCGTAGATGACCTGGCCTGTGAGGTGAGAGCAAGGAGATCAAATGCAAGTGCCTATCCTTTGGCCCTGTTTTTGTCTGGGCCACCACTAGAAGGTGCCAGTCACATTTAGTGTGGGTCTTCCTATTTCAATGAAGCAATCAGGAATCTTCCATCAAGTGGGCAACCTCCTGCTCCCCACAAGGAAATTTGGCACCAGATGGCAGCTGGGAGAGGCAGACAGTCTCTTTCAAGCATGGGACTCTTGGCAGGTCCAGTGGATGGACTCACATTGGAGGACATTTGGAGACACAAATTAAACTCTGTAAGCCTTATTATATATAAGGGAGGCAGAGGCAGGTGGATCTTTGTGAGTTCAAGGCCAGCCTGGTCTACAGAGTGAGTTCCAGGACAGCTGGGGCTACAGGGAGACCCTGTCTTGAAAAGACCAAAAAAAAAAAAAAAAAGAGCACACATAAAAAAAAAAAAAAAAAAGTAATTAAACTTGGGCAGGAGCAACAGGGGGGGGACCTATACAATCCAAATGATATTTGTATGAGATAATCGCAAAAATTCATAAAAAGAATATTAGCTTAAAAAAATAACGAAAATTTATAAAATTTTCATGTTTAGTGAACAGATTTGAACCCTACATTGGAGAGCAGAGGCAGGTGGACTTACGTGATATGTGAGTCTGGTCTGCTCTACATAGTGAGTTCCCAGGGGCTTGGGGGCTTGGGAGGCCTGACCACAATATAAACAACACCCCTATTTCCAACATACATCACACACATCGGAGTTTTTTTTTTCCTGCGATAAAAACGTCAAAATAAAAAAGTCTTTAAACGTCTTCCCCTCCAGGTGCTCTGAAAATTTCCTCTTGCAGGTTTGTGATCTTTTTTTGGTGTGTGTGCAATGCATACCACTTCACCTGTTTTTTGGCCTGTATCTTTTCCTTTACTTTTCTTTATTACGTTTAAGGCAACGTGTTAAAAAAAAATATATATCTAAAGGACGGAAAAATACTTTTGTTAGGCAAGTTTGAAAAGGTTGTTTATGTATTTTATTTATCATGTACTGTTTTCTTAAGAAAGAAACAAAATGAATACAAAGATAAATAAACTTAAAAAATGAAACTGTTGGAGGAGAAGAGATGGCCTAGCGTTTAAAGATGCCGACCGCTCTTGCAGAGGACCGGTTCGAATCCCCAGCACCCACATGCGGCCCGAGAACATCTGAAATCCGAATTCCAGCCGAGAACTCCCAGGTCAGGAATCCGGACCCTCTTTATCCTCCATGCATTTGAACGACATGGGGCCCAGGCCTCATACAGACAGCATTCATTACACATACAGAAATAATAAAAAAATAAAAAAAAAAGGAAAATTAAAAAAAAAAAAGAAACTTTGTCAAAGGTGTATCCAGAAGCTTATCTCTCAGTTAATTCTAGATCCAGTCAAGTTGACAGCCAAACTTAACCATCACAGACAGTATCTAAATTGATATAATTGAAATGTTAATTACTTTTTTAATCCTAGCCTGTATAAATGTTTTCATATATAAGAATCACAACCATCATGAACCATCATGTTAATACAAAAAACTCATCAATAATTGATTTTTTTTCCATTTCTATTCACCAATCTTTCCCCTCACTGCCCTTTTTCCTCACAGAGGCTTCATGATTCTGCATAAGAAATCATAAGTAGGTATGAGTCCATTAAAGGAACAATTGCTAACTGTGGTTTATGGAACAGTTGACAGAGTACACATATTCACCGGAAATCATGAAAGTCTAGGTTCCCAAAGGTACTAGGGAAAAGAATTATTTGCAGATAAAAGCATTTCCATCAAAACATAAGCAGGCTATTTTTTGGATCTGTTCAGAGATAAACACAGAACCAGAGATTATGATATCATCAAGAATGAAAGGGAAGCCTTCCAAATCCACAGATTCAAATCATAATTGCTGTACTATACCTTTTGTTGACTCCAGCTGGTGCTTAATCAGATGTGTGTGCATTCAGTGTCTGTGTGTGGCCACGTTTGTGCATGGGATGGTGAAGGGAGGCCTTTGGCTCTTGGAAGCTGCATCTTTTTATGAGATCATCATGTCCCTGTCCTCATGGGACAAGGCAGCCTCTACATCACCAGAACATGTTCATGTTGATGGCATAGCATCTGGTCTTCANAGTTCCAGAGGAAAATAAAGACTTCGACAGCAACTGGGATATTTTAAAAAGAGTTTTCTGGCTGGAGTTTGCCCACAGCTTAAATGCTTGCCTGATGCTAGTTGAAAAGCAATGGACTAATGTCTTTGGCAGGAGGGGATTTCAAGATAGCCTAACCATTGGAAATGGTGGTGTGGCTATTAATGGTGAAGATTGTGCAGATCTACAGTGAAAAAAGAGCAAATTGGGGCAGAAAGAAATGCAGAATGTACAGTTTGGCTCTGAAAAGTGCACTAGGAAGATTACAGGTGGTGCCAAGGCAGTGAAGGAGAGGATCCCTTTCATAAGGAGATTAAAGTGATAAGGAGAGGCCTAGATATTTCCCAAGTAAAACAATGGAAAAGTGTGTAAACAACAGAAGCAGTACCTTCAGGGAAAGACCAGTCCCAGCTAATCCTCAACTTTTGAAAGGAAAATACTTGGATTAAGGGGTTTTCTGCTCCATACAAGTCAGGGCAGTTAGAAAAAGTTTGCTCTAAAACGTGTCGATTTGAAATTTTATGCCAGGTATACCATTTCCCAAACTTGCAGCCAAAAATGTGCAGTTTCCTTTCACTGTGCGGCTGGCTTTAGCGGCATGAAGTTTGTCAATAGTGAAGGGTCATCAGTTCTTCCTCACAGTTTCAAGAAGCTCAAGGCGAGGCGAAGAGTGCAGCATGGTGCTTTTCCCTGATAATAAAGAAGGCCCTGTATGCATTGTTCTTGTGTAAGCTCGTGCAACTGTCTGCACCTCCTGGTTTGGCACAGTGGAGACTCTAACGAAGACATTCGACCGCTCTGCCAGCAGCTTGCTGACGGACTATTCCCCAAGGCGAGAGCTCGCATCTACAGGGCACGTCGGGCGTCAGGCCCCCTAAGCGCGAAGAACGACTCCTGTTGCATCCTCCAAACGCTGGAAGAGCCTGACGGCCACCTCAAGCCCTTTGGAAGCTTACATTCCCCAGATAGCTCACACATGGCACGCTCTCTGAACTTGGTTCGTTTGCTTCCTGCTCGTTTTTGGTTGTGTGTTGTTGATCCAGTATCTTCCCTCACTATTGCCTCTTTATTCCTCCCTTTTGGAACTGGAATGTGTGTTTCAGTTCGCACTGTATGTGTGTGGGCGTATTGTAATTTGTCTTTTGTTATTTTTTTTAGTAATTTAATTATTTTTTGTTATCTTATATTCTTGAATTGTATATGTCATTGCTTATTGTCTGCATCGCAGCGTTTCGCTGTGCCTACCCGTTGTCGTGCAATGCCGCCAGGAGGGGTCAGAAGACAGGTCTTCAGCATCCTCCGCCCCCCTGGAGCACTGGCACGCTTCTCCTCGAGATTGGAAGAGTTTACCACGCACGTTTCCATCAGCCCCATGTTGCCGGGACCCTCGGGGATCGACACCCGGCGTTTTCCTCTGCTAAGAGCAGTTCGGTGCTCCTTAAACTTGCCTGACGCTCACTCTCCAGCCCTTTCTTGACTTTTCTACAGGACGCTTACAGTTTTAAGAGATTGTCTTCTCCCCAGATGTTGCATTAAAGATTCTTGACCGCAGCTACAATTGCTGACATAGAATGACGACCTCGGTAAAGATATTGGGGACCTTTAAGCCGGTTGGACCTAAATCTACAGTTGTGACCTTTCTATTGGGTCAGGAGCCTACTTGGGGGCCAGGCCGAGTGTGGCAGCGTGTGTTCGGTGTTGAATGAGAATGTTTCCCCATAGGCTGTTGAAAGTATTCATGCATATTTGATCTCCGTGTTAAGTTGGCACTGTGTCTTGGAGAGGTCTTACGAAGGTGTCGGCCTATGCTGGAGGAAGTATATTGTCTTTGGGGCGTTAGTGAGTTAAAACAAGCTTTTGCAGTTTCCAGTGTCTTCTTCTTCATCTCTGCCTTCCTGTGTGGGCGGCGATTTGCGAGAGTGCACTGGCTTGGCTGCTCCAGCCCGGTCGACCGATCTGCTCCTGCGGCACAGGGACTACTAATTTCCCTGGAACTGTCAATTTGAGCTTCACATAGAAACTTTTCCATTTTATAAGTTCGCCTTGGTCATTCGTGTTTATCTCGACAGTCAATAGTAAAAGTGACTAATACAGTACATAATGTGGAACCTGCTTCCTGTCCTCCGCTCCCCCCACTACTCACCAGTTCAAAACTACATTTGTAAAGGAAGTGGAAGTAGTGACATTTTCAAGATAACCCACAGGTTTAGTCTTTCTTTCTTATATGTCATGATTTGCTTATTTCCATCTTTTTATGGAACAGATAATATGTAATGATACAAAGAGGATACGTATTTTTAAAAAACTAAAAAAATAAAGAGATTGTATTAGTTGGCTATACTATATTGTATGGGTAGCCCAGCATGGCTGTTTCACACTGGAGAGAACTAGCAGCTGCTCAGTTCACAGGCTTGGTCACTCAGCCAGTCCCAATTCTGACACTGAAGGCCTGGAGGTGTCCTGGAGGAGCCCTTGGTCATAGTCTTGGTTGGGAGGGAAAAAAAGGCTGGTTTCTGATATCAGCACAGGATTGAGTAAGTAGCAGCAGCAACAGCGTAGATGACCTGGCCTGTGAGGTGAGAGCAAGGAGATCAAATGCATGTGCCTATCCTTTGGCCCTGTTTTTGTCTGGGCCACCACTAGAAGGTGCCAGTCACATTTAGTGTGGGTCTTCCTATTTCAATGAAGCAATCAGGAATCTTCCATCAAGTGGGCAACCTCCTGCTCCCCACAAGGAAATTTGGCACCAGATGGCAGCTGGGAGAGGAGACAGTCCTTTCAAGCATGGGACTCTTGGCAGGTCCAGTGGATGGACTCACATTGGAGGACATTTGGAGACACAAATTAAACTTGTAAGCCTTATTATATTATAAGGGAGGCAGAGGCAGGTGGATCTTTGTGAGTTCAAGGCCAGCCTGTCTACAGAGTGTAGTTCCCAGGACAGCTGGGGCCTTACAGGGAGACCCTGTCTGTGAAAAGACCAAAAAAAAAAACAAAAAAAAAGTACATTAAATTGGGCAGGAGGCAACAGGGGAGGGGACCTAAATACTATCCAAATTATATTTGTATGGATAATCGCAAAAAATTCAATAAAAAGAAATATCTAGCTTAAAAAAATAGAGAAAAATTTAAAAATTATCTTAACAGGATTTATGAAGCCTATTTGGAAGCAGAGGCAGGTGGACTTACGTGATATTGAGTCTGGTCTGCTCTACATAGTGAGTTCCAGGCAGGCTGGGGCTATGGGAGAGCCTGACCAAATAAACAAACAAACAAACAACAAATATTCTGGTAAAAAGTAAAAAAAAAGTTAAACGTTTAGGTTTAAAATTTCCTCATTGAAGGTTTTACTTTTTTGTGTGTGTGCAATGAACACTTCAGATGGCTGAATATTTTTTACTAAGTTAAGCAAGTGTAAAAAAAATATATATCTAAGGAGGAAAAATACTTTTGTTAGGCAAGTTTTGAAAAGGTTGTTTATGTATTTTATTTATCATGTACTGTTTTCTAAGAAGAAACAAAATGAATACAATTGTATAAATAAACTTAAAAAAAAAAAAAAAAAAAGAAGAGATGGCCTAGGGTTTAAGAGTGCCGACCGCTCTTGCAGAGGACCCGGTTCGATCCCAGCACCCACATGGCGGCCCGAAGAATCCATTTCTGAAACCATCAGGAGAACTCCAGTTCCAGGGGAATCCGAGACCCTCTTCTATCCTCCATGATTGCACGACGTGGGGCACAGACCTGCATACAGACAGTACATTCATAACATACAGAAATAAATAAAAAAATAAAAAAAAAGGGAATTAAAAAAAAAAAGAAGAAACCTTTGCAAAGGTGTACCAGAAGCTTATCTCTCAGTTAATTCTAGATCCAGTCAAGTTGACAGCCAAAACTTAACCATCACAGACAGTATCTAAATTGATATAATTGAAATGTTAATTACTTTTTTAATCCTAGCCTGGATAAATGTTTTATATACTAAGATCACAACCATCATGAACCATCATGTTAATACAAAAAACTTACATTTTAATTGATTTTTTTCCATTTCTATTCCCCAATCTTTCCCCTCACTGCCTCTTTTTCCTCACAGAGGCTTCATGATTCTGCATAAGAAATCATAAGTAGGTATGAGTCCATTAAAGGAACAATTGCTAACTGTGGTTTATGGAACAGTTGACAGAGTACACATATTCACCGGAAATCATGAAAGTCTAGGTTCCCAAAGGTACTAGGGAAAAGAATTATTTGCAGATAAAAGCATTTCCATCAAAACATAAGCAGGCTATTTTTTGGATCTGTTCAGAGATAAACACAGAACCAGAGATTATGATATCATCAAGAATGAAAGGGAAGCCTTCCAAAGTCCACAGATTCAAATCATAATTGCTGTACTAACACTTTTGTTGACTCCAAAGCTGGTGCTTTAATCAGATGTTAGCATTCAGTGTCTGTGTGTGGCCACGTTTGTGCATGGGATGGTGAAGGGAGGCCTTTGGCTCTTGGAAGCTGCATCTTTTTATGAGATCATCATGTCCCTGTCCTCATGGGACAAGGCAGCCTCTACATCACCAGAACATGTTCATGTTGATGGCATAGCATCTGGTCTTCAAAGATTATGTCCTACAGTCCCATAGCCCCATACTTGTAATCTTGTTTAGGTCTGTTTCTCAGTGGATAGCTCACACTTTCATGTTCGTTGTTACATTTTTTTCAGAGGTTATCTTCTTTCTTTCTTTTTTTTTTTTTTTTACCATATTTTTCATTATTCCTGGTCTTGTTTCCTGTATGCATTTCTTAAACTGAACCACAGTTAGATTTTTAGGCATGTATTTTACAGGGATTGAAGAATTTTGGACACATCTATGAAACACAGACAGACAGACACACACACACACATATACTGATATACCTTGTGCTACAAAAGTACTCAATATGTGTGATGTTATTCCACATTCAATCCCTGCTTTGTCTATATTTAGTAAATCATAACCCTACAAAAGGCGATGTACCAGTGGCTTAAAGTGACTGCTCACAGTTGTCCTTCTACTTTCTTTGATCCAATTAGCCACAAAACCTGTGACAGACCTTCTCAATGCTCGGTGTAAATAACACATTTTGGAAGCATTTACTCACACTGTGGTTAATTTGCTGAAAATCTTGTTTAATGCCTCATGGACAAATGTATCAAGTGTTTTTATTTTCCAAACAACAAACAAGTATTTGTTTAAATTGTAAATTTTATAGTGATACATTGGGTAGGGAGGCTTATCCCCTGCCTGGTTTGGGCTCGGACCAACTGGCTGCATGGGCATGAATGGTAGTAGTAATTTCTAGAATGGTAGTATTCGTTTCTTAGTGCTGCCGTAACAAATTATTTTGAATTTAGTGAAATATTCTCTAAATGGTTGACGGCAACAAGCCATTTAAAAGTATCTAATATCAAGAGTTTTCAAGTGGATATACATTTTTAATTCAGTCATTTAATTGAATTTCAGTGAACTGATTATAGAACATTGGATTTTTTGGCATACTGATTTGATTCCCTATCAAATAAATTATATCATTTGAGCTTAGTTGTTCTGATTAACACAATATTTCTGAATAATTCTTTTTGTAGAGAGAAGTGGGTGTATTACATAATCAGTTTTGTTAGCACGGATTATTTTAAATGTTGTGACTCATGTCAGAAGGCACACATATTGCCAACTTGTTCCACATTGGTTAATGTAAAATTTGATCACTTGGCTAAAGTGTCATTTGGCATAAATTTTCCATTATTAAATTATTTTTCCTTTTCTTTTATCAATAATTTCTCATTTCCTGCTTCTATTGTATAAAGCCATCCCAATATAGCTTTGCTTTATGTATGCTTTGTTATAAAAGCATCATATCCTTCCTTATTCAGTACATTATTTCTTCATTAGCAACAAATTCATAGCTAAGAGCTTGTACTTCATGATTTGAACAAAGCTTGTAAAACAATGTATTTTCTACTTGAAGCATGTCACAGTCTTCTTGTGTAGGAAGCTTTCTTTTTATGCCGAACAGGGACCAAGCAGCCCTGCTAAGGAGGATGTGGGCACTGGGCACTGTGGGGAACTGGCTTCTCGGTGCAGAGACCAGCCAGCTACTTCCTGTAGCCCAGCCTAAGTGGTAACTCCAACTTAGGCTCTTAGCCTGGACCCAAGAGACACGTGTTCCACTCTTGGCCATGACTTCTCACCTGCCCAGGGCCTGGGCTCCTGCTCAGGCTGATGGCCGATTGCCTCCCTCCAGCCAATACCCACTCACAACACCAGCTACCCAGATTGGTGGTCCACAAAGGAATCTCTTTCCAACCCACTGGTCACCCGAAAGAAATGCAGGCCTACCTTAGCCTGTATGCACATGATAATTAATAAAAATAATTGCTGGGAATTCAGTGATGATGTTACTATGAAATTCAAATTTACTCCTTGCCACAGCTTACTTTTATAAATCAAATGATGTCAGTTCCCAGGACAAATCAGAAGCCCCCCAACTCCGAGCCACTGCACACTTGTGCCCCACCCAGCATTACGCACCTAGGCCATGCTGCTTGCTCCTCCTTGGGGCGGGGCCAGACCCTCAGCCACATAGTGCCCTTAGGCATGCTAATTGGAAAGCTAGCCCGCAATTCAAGCTGGATTTCCCTACATTCTTGCACTCTAGTACTCTAAGCAACACTTCAACTCTATGTTTTGGGAGCATCTATCCCAGCCTTTGATGTTCATGATTCTGCTCTTAGCTTTTTTTTTTTTTCTTTCACTCCTTACATATAGCAAACTTACAAAGTCTGAAATCAAACTATAGGTTAATTGAAAAACATATTTAGGGATTCACAGTTTAACCATAAGCTTGTATGCAGGTAAAAATTATGAGTTTACATTTCTAAAATACGTAGAGAGTTGATGTATATTTTAATGTACTTTAAAAAAGATTTGCTCTTTCTCATATGGATCTTTGCGATCTATAGTAGTTTATGAGGGAGAATCTTAAAAAATATATCAAACTTACTTTTTTTCTCAAAGGCAATTTTTTATTGAAGCTTTGTGCATTTCATACAATTTTTTTAAATTTATTTCTGTATGTGTATCAATGTACTGTCTGCATGCAGGTCTGTGCACCCGTGTCATGCAATGCCGCGGAGGTCAGAAGAGGGTCTCGGATTCCCCTGGAACTGGAGTTCTCCTGGAATTGGAGTTTCAGACGGCTCTCGGCTGCCATGTGGGTGCTGGGGATCGAATCCGGGTCCTCTGTAAGAGCGGTTGGCGCTCTTAACCGCTAGGCCATCTCTCCAGCCCTCATACAAATTTTTAAATCAAATCTAGACCCACGCCCCCCTCCCTGCCCCCCCACCCCATCAGAGCTCATGTATTCTGCCAAACATGTTTTTCATCTTTTTCTCCGTCTCTCTCAAAATTCTTGATGCAGAAGTTTACTGTTTCAAGCAGAAGTTCACCATTTCAGTCAGTTCTTTGACCCAGTCTTTTTGTTGTTGTTGTTGTTGTTGTTGTTGTACCATATCAAACTTTCATTCAATGGCTTTTAGCATCCATTGATGGCTTGCTTGAATAAGTTATATTGATGTTTACACAAAGGCAGCTTCATAATTCCTTTTACATGTGCGTATTAGTTACTTATACATTTCTGTAACAAGCCATGTGACAAAAACAACTTAAAGAAGCAAAGGTTTGTTTTGGCTTCAAAGATACAGTCATGGTGGGAGGGGGGCATTGCAGAAGCCCTGTGAAATGGCTGGTTACTGCATCTGCAGTCAGGAAGCAGAGAGAGATGACCGCTGATGTGGAACTCACTTCCTCCTTTCATTCACTCTGGGACCACAGCCCACAGAATTGTGTGGCCAATCTTCAGGGTGGGATTTTCTACTACAACTAACATAATGTGGAAAATCCCTGAGAGAGTCCCAGACATTTGGTTTCATTGTGGTGATTCTAAATTGCATCAAGTTCACAATCAAGATTAACCATTGCAATGAGTTCACTAACAACCTGGCCTAATGAACCTCTCTCCACCCTATTCTTCAGTTTCACTTGGGACATATGGCTTTCTTTTCTTTTTTTTTTTTAATTTTTATTTATTTCTGTATGTGTATGAATGTACTGTCTGCATGCAGGTCTGTGCACCCGTGTCGTGCAATGCCGCGGAGGTCAGAAGAGGGTTTCGGATTCCCCTGGAAGTGGAGTTCTCCTGGAATTGGAGTTTCAGACGGTTCTCGGCCGCCATGTGGGTGCTGGGGATCGAACCCGGGTCCTCTGCAAGAGCAGTCAATGCCCTTAACCACTAGGCTATCTCTCCAGCCCCCTGAGCAGATTTATTTTAAAGACAGTGAGTCTGGGTATGTTCCACAGTGAGCACAGGACAGTCTTCCAGGGAGCCAGCCCAAATTAAACATTTGACTAAGCTCAGCAAGATGCAATCCGAACGTGGTTTCTAGAGGAGACTACTGTGGTCTCTTTAGTTTTCAGTGCAAGTAGCTAGAATGTGCATGCTATATAATCTCTTAGGGGCTAGGAGACAGCTCAGCGGCTAGCAGCACTGGCTGCATCTGCAGAGGAGCTGGGTTCAGTTCCCAGTAACCACATGGCAGCTAACAACTGTCTGTAACTCCAGTTCCAGGGGATCCGACACCCTCTTCTGGCCTCATGGGCACTGCACACATGTGGTGCACTTACATACATGCAGGCAATATAATCATATACATAAAATAAACCTTTTAAAAAACCCATTATTGGGGCTGGAGAGATGGCTCAGTGGTTAAGAGCACTTAATTGTTCTTGCAAAGGACCCAGGTTCAGTGCCCAGCACTCACATCAGGCCGCTCACAAATGCCTGTAACTCCAGCTCCAGGGGATCCACTGCCCTCTTCTGGCCTCCAAACAGACTCCCACTCATGTGCCCAGACCTCCCCCCACTACACACATCTANTACATATACATATATACTTGTTTGCTTTATCATGCACTTTGGTCTCCATGTTACACTGTTAACATGTACTGTGAGATATTTCATTTGTTATCCTCACTGATCCATATGACTTTTGAAGGATATTTAGGTAGGAAACATCATTATTTTATGTGAATATTAATACTACAGAGGATGAAGAGATGGCATATCCGTTAATCGTGCATGTCTGGGTTCAATTCTCAACACCCACATCAGGCAGCTCACAACTACTTGTAACTCCAGCTCCAGGGAATCCAGCACCTTCTTCTGGACGCCTTGGCCCCCTGTATTCACACATTCCCATACCACCCCCACATATACCCATAATTAAAAATTAAAACTAAGTTAAAAATCTACATACTGGCTTTTAAAGCATTTGGAGCTTGAATTGGCCAACATCTCTTCAATTCATATATCATTATAGGCACAGGAACAGAATCATCAAATTTAAAGAAGGAAAACCCCCACAAACTTACCACGTGCCAAGCAGGAAAATGGCAATGACACTGATCGTATCAAACATTATTTTTCCTTTCTTTCTGTTTGTAGTGTTGGAAATTGAACTTAGGGTCTCACACATGCTAGTCAGGCATTCTACTACTGATCTGTATTGCCAGCCTTTTAAAATATACATGAAGGAAACAAAGTTTTCCATGCAGGTGGGAACTTGCTCATATGAGCTTACAGAAATGGTGACATCATGAACCCGACCCATACAAACTCAAACCCAGCATAGAACTGGGAAATGAATATGAAGCCTCAACTTTAGCTGGGGAACTATTGACAACTGATCACTGCTGAGTGAGGGAGAATTGATCTTTAAGCAAATGGTACAGGATAGGCTGACCAGGCTCCGCTGGATGCACTGACAGTGAGGGACATCTGGGGACAAAAATTTGACTTGGTAGCTCTTAACATATGTGACAGAGTGCATGAAATCTGGTGGGGGGATAAGGGTCATGTAGGAGGGGTCTAAATATGATTAAGATTAAGATGTATTTAATGAAATGTACAAAAATTCATTTAAAATTAAAAATGTGCATGTGTATGTATGTGTGTGCACATGTGTGCACGTATATTTGTGTGTGATCACATCAATTTTAATG
Source organism: Rhizomys pruinosus (assembly GCA_009823505.1). NCBI lineage: Eukaryota > Metazoa > Chordata > Mammalia > Rodentia > Spalacidae > Rhizomys > Rhizomys pruinosus. The sequence goes on along the minus strand of VZQC01003726.1, from coordinate 541,273 downwards.
AGCAAAAATTTATAAAATGTACAGCTAATACAACTTTGTTAAGGTTTTAATTGCTCTCTTAGACCAGATCCCCCAGAAAACAAAGAGTGAGGTAAAAATTCCACTGTAACTTTCTAATAGGAAATACAATTCCAAGGAAGTCATTGTGAGTGAGAAGATGATACTGGGGTGAAGAGCCAAGCAAGCAGAGTTGGACCTTGTGTCATCTGGTGTCAAATATGACTGTACTGTTACTCAATCTTGGAGAATCTCTTTCCAAGCGGCTTATTAAACTACTGTGCTTAGAGATGGGGTACAGTTGTTCACCTTGGGATGAAGAATATACCCTTGAGTTCTCAACTCCCACTGGTCAAAGGATTCCTTTAAAAGTGTTTACTTCCTGGAGAGATAGCCTAGCGGTTAAGAGCACCGACTGCTCTTGCAGAGGACCTGGGTTCGATCCCCAGCACCCACATGTTGGCTAAGAACCGTCTGTAACTCCAATTTCAGGAGAACTCCAGTTCCAGGGGAATCCAAGACCCTCTTCTGACCTCCACGGCATTGCACGATATGGGTGCACAGACCTACATGCAGACAGAACATTCATACACATACAAAAATAAATAAAATTAAAAAAATTAAAAAAAGTGTTTACTTCCATGAGCTATGGTTATGTCAGTCTGTATCTTGAGCACCTGAGATGAGGTCATATGTCTCAGTGGTAACACAGAAGCCAAGGCATAGAGATAAAAGGCAATCCATTGGCAGGAGGTCCATGTTGTTGGATAAGCCCATTGACGCCCATAGAGAATTGGTCATTGAGTGAAAGTTCAAGTGGACCAATTGGACAGACACAAACGGAGGTGAGAGTATCTTTGGTGGCATTAAGGAGGTATCCAAATTTTAGTCATCACCTTAATTTCTACCTATAAAACAGAGAAAATAAGAATTATCTATAGTGCCCTGGTTGCTCTTGTGGAGGATCTGTTTTGGACTTCCAGCACCCACACGGTGGCTAACAACCATCTGTAACTCCAGTTCTAGGGGATCCAGCACCCTCTTCTCACCTCCATGGGCACTGCAGGACACAGGTGGACTTATACATATGTGGGCAGTACACTCATGTACATAAAATGAAAATTAAAATATTTTAAAAATATGAAATAGGATTCATCATGTGTTTTTTAAAGAAAGCTTTTTTTTTCCAGTTTTTATTTTCATTTTGGCCCATGAATTATTCCTTTATTTTAAGTTCAAGACCTTGGAACAATCATTGACTCCTTACTTCTTGCTCAGCAATCACAGTTAAAAGTCTAGTAATCTAAACCCAGTCTCCATGATAGCTATTGAATCCTTTGCCTTATTCTATGCGGCCCACTCAAAACCATTATTTTCACTCAGGCTTTGAGTTCATTTTGCCTGAAATAGCCACCTGATGTTTCTCCTACCTCCTGCCTTCCTTTCTTTTGGCAGAATAATCTTCCTAAAGCATCTGACCATATGTTTTTTCTTTTTCAAAACATTGGATGCTTCCAAGAGTCTACTAAATTAAATTCAGTTTCCTTCTCAAGGGCCTAAAAAAACCCACAAATGAACAAAACCTGCTTTTTCTGTTTGGTTCTGTTTATTAGTGTCCATGTAGCTAATTGCAACCAAATTGAATTTCACATGTTTCTTGGACACACACTGTGCTTTCTTAAGTTTATTCCTTGTTCCTGTTCTTCCTCAGTCTTAAGTGCCTTTCCTGCTCCTGCCCTTTAAAATGGTTTTTATTCTCCTTTCTTCAAAGTGCATCTTAGAAACGATCTTTTTCAGAAGATTGGGCAGCCTGGTCAAAACTGGTTTAATTATGGCCAGTGGTGACTCTCTTGCCTGGATCTTCTTTGCTTCTTATGTGAGCTGATACCTTTTTAGTTCCCTTTAAAGAGATGGAAGACCGTGCAAGTTATCTTAAGAGAGCTTCAGGAATACTCCAAGCTGTTCTCTCATTTAGGAGTTGAGCTTAAGGCAGGGAAGAAATGGATCCAGAAGGGCTAAGATGATGGAATTGAGAGGGAATTATGCTTCAAAGATTTCTGCATTTTGTGCTTCTGGATTGATCATCTCTGATCATAGACACCCAGAGAAAGGTCTTTCCCATCTTTCCCATCTGTGATGAGAAAGCTGTGATGCATGATGGAGACAGATCTGACTAATTTTTTCAAAGCCAACCTCCAGCATTTGCTGGCTTGGACCATCTGATAAAACTGGGGTGGGAGAGATGAATGTCCTATCTTTTTTCTACCTAAGATGGCATAGAAAGGTGAGGGGACCATTGAACCTTATATTTGAACAGCATTTAAGCTAACACTAAATTAAATACACTTATAAAATACAGGAAATAATAGATCAGATAGCTAATCCATACCACAGTCATCTGACAGTTATCCTGGAGCATCATATGAAATATGGGTCCATTGATAACATTTCAAACATTCAGATATCATTTGCTTTATTTGGGTGGAGTTATTTTTACGAATCACACAAATGGGGAGAAATGACTCTTACTGCATGTAAGCTAACATTTTGCACTAGTGTGCACATATTTTGGTAGGAAAAAGCTGAGAACTAAAAATAGCAACGTGGAAAAGTCATTTTTATCAGACTGATTTAACTGAGAAAGGTCCTAAAACTCTTGTGTTAAATCTTAGGTCTGTTTGCCCTTTCAGTCATCTTAAGCAATGGACAGATATTGCTTTTAGACATGGATATTGTTTATGGTTTCAAAGTAAATAGAATTTTATCTATGTAGGGGAAAGCCTGCTTTTAGTGAGAAAATGGATTAATTTTAGCCCATTGACCTGGAATTACAATTTCCTATCTTACTGGAACTCAAGCATGATTGTTTACACTTGAGAGAAGACAGTGCAAAGAAGAGAGGAAATGGATTGGAGAGAGTGACCTTATGACCTAGCTGACAGCCATGGATTTTAGAATCATGACTGTAGTACGTTGGAGGTACAGCTTCTGGAGCAAAGGAAATATGAATGGAGTTCTGTGAACCTGTCATCATTTCTTCACAGAAGAGATGGAGTGCCTTGGTAGCTGATCTTGCCACTAGATTCAGCCTGGTTTTATAATCACAGTGATGGAGAATGTCTGTTTTTCTCACCATTAAGTACCTGACAATAAATGACAAATAAAAGCAGTTTTAAAAATGAAAGAATGAATTTTCTTTTTTTTTTTTTTTTTTGGTCTTTTTGAGACAGGGTCTTCCTGTAGTTCTGGCTGTCCTGGAACTCACTCTGTAGACCAGGCTGGCCTCGAACTCACAGAGATCCGCGTGCCTCTGCCTCCCAAGTGCTAGGATTAAAGGCGTGCACTACCACGCCCGGCATTTATTTATTTCTGTATGTGTATCAATGTACTGTCTGCATGCAAGTTTGTGCACCCGTGTCGTGCAATGCCGCGGAGGTCAGAAGAGGGTGTCAGATTCCCCTGGAACTGGAGTTCTCCTGGAATTGGAGTTTCAGACGGTTCTTGGCTGCCATGTGGGTGCTGGGGATCGAACCCGGGTCCTCTGTAAAAGAGGTCGACGCTCTTAACCGCTAGGCAATCTCTCCAGCCCAAGAATGAATTTTCTAAAAGAGTGAATTCAAAACTCCTCCGCTTTAAAGTTCTATTCATTTGCTCTTGGTCACAGTAAAAGTCTAAGCCTCTAAGGGGAACCTCTACTATTAATAGTCCCTTTCTGTCCCTGTACTATACTGTTATTTTATACTTTTATTTATTATTTTTAAAAGTTATGTGTATGAGTGTTTTGCCTGCATGTAAGTGCACCTGTGCTTGCGAGCCTCTCAGAAGCCAGAGAGGACATCAGATCCTCTGGAATAGAAGTTACAGATGGTTGTTTCTTGCCATATGGGTGCTGGGAACTGAACCTATGTTCTATGGAAGAGCAGCCAGTGCTCTGAACTGCTGAGCCATCTCTCTGGCCCCTACTGTACTGTTTTGTTGACACAGTCTTTCAGACCTAAACAGCAAGTTTCATGTATATTTACATACTTATAATCCTTAATATATTTTTTCTGTATATGTACATATGAGTGTAGGAGAGAATGCCTATGTGCTTGAATGTGTAGGTCAGAGGTCAGCATAATCCTATTCTTTTTCCTTCTCAATGTATATTTTTATTAAATTTGTGTGCAAAGCATCTTAATCATATTTAGATTCCCTCCCCAATCCATATCACCCCATATCCCCCCACCATATTTCATTCATTCTGTCATATATGTGAAGATATAGCAAGTCAAGTTTATATATCGAGAAGTTCCTCAGTGCAAGTTCATCCACTAGAGTCTAGGCAGTCTGTCTAGAAGATCTACTCTCATACAACATTAACCTAGAAAAATCAGTAGCCTTTCTTTACACCAACAACAAGCAACTGAGAAGGAATATAAAGAGACTTTCCCACTCACAATAGCCTCAAAAAAAAAAAAATACCTAGGAACAAACCTAACCAAAGACACCAAAAAAAAATTTAAACCCCTGAAGAAGGAGATTGAAGATGAAATCAAAAGATGGAAAGACCTCCTATGCTCCTGGATTGGAAAAATTAATATAGTAAAAATGTCCATTCTACCCAAACTAATATACAGATTCAGTGCAATCCCAATTAAAATCCCCATGAGTTTCTTCAAAGACTTGGAAAAAAAATCCTTAAATTCATACAGAAAAACAAAAGATCGAATAGTGAAGCAACCCTGAGTGTAAAATGCAATAACGGGGGAATCACTTTACCAGACTTCACACTAAATATATTACAGGGCTATAGTCATAAAGACAGCCTGGTACTGGCACAAAAACAGACCCATTGACCAATGGAACAAAATTGAAGATCCAAACTTGAGCTCATACAATTTCAGCCACCTCATATTTGACAAAGGGGCCAAAAAAGACCCAATGGAGGAAAGATAGCATCTTCAGCAAATTGTGCTGGCAAAACTGGATCACCATATGTAGAAGAACAAAATTAAATCCCTATCTCTCACCCTGTACAAAAATCAACTCCAAATGGATCAAAGACCTCAAGCTGAAACCCGAAACTCTGAAGGTGATAGAAAATATTGGCAGCAACCTACATAGGCATAGGAAAAGACTTTCTAAATCAAACAGCAGCTCTGCAGGAAATAAGGTAAACAATCACCAGTGGGACCTCATTAAACTCAAAAGCTTCTGTACAGCCAAAGAAACAATCAAGGAAGTGAAGAGAAAACCCACAGAGTGGGAGGAAACCTTCACCAGTGATACATCTGACAGAACATTAATATCCAGAATAAATAAACTACTCAGAAAACAAAGAAGTAAGAAAACAAATCACCCACTCAAAAGATGGAGTAAAGAGCTGAACAGAGACTTCATTAGTGAGGAAGGAAAGATGGCTGAGAAACATCTTAAAAAGTGTTCAACATCATTAATAATTAAAGAAATGCAAACTAAAACCACTTTAAGATATCATCTCACTCTGATAAGACTGGCTAAGATCAAGAAAACAAAAGCCACCAAATGCTGGAGAGGTTGTGGGGAAAGGGGAACACTCATCCATTGCTGGTGGGAATGTAAACTCATACAACCACTATGGAAAGCAGTGTGGAGAACCCTTAAAAGACTCAAAATGAACCTACCCTGACCCAGTCATACCACTCCTGGGTATATACCCACAAGATTCATCCTACTGCAAAGATACATGCACATCTATGTTTACTGCAGCTTTTTTCACAATAATGAAGATTGGAACCAACTAAAATGTCCCTCAACTGATGAGTGGATAATGAAAATGTGGTACATCTACACAATGGAGTTCTATGCAGTGGTAAAGAAAGATGACATCATGAACTTTGCAGGTAAGTGGATGGAACTCGAAGCCATTATGCTAAGTGAAGTAACACAGTCCTAGAAAAACAATGAATGGTATCCTTCATTTGTGGATGCTAGCACCAAATCCCCAGTTGAAAGACTAGCTAAGCAACGTTAATGTTATATTTCTTTTTATCCAAAAGCAACTATGCTTTTATAATGTGAATCCATTAATGGGCTCTAGAATTAACTTACTGATATTTTCAGACTTTGTAATTGTTGGTATATGGGTGGAGGGCATATATATTTTAGAGTAATATAAAATTAAAGGAAAAAATGTCAATTCCAAAACATATTTTGGAATTAACATACAGTTTATTTTCAGAGGTCATAATTTGACTTACATATAGGCATATTATGGAGCAATACAAATAGGAAGGAACAACAACAAAAGGACTGGGTCAAAGAACTGACCGAAACAGTTAACTTCTGCACAAAACAATAAACCTCAGCAGAGAAAACTTTAAAAAGACTGAGAAAAAGATGCAAGACATGTATGGCAGAATGCATGAACTGGGGTGGGGAGGGAAGCATGGAAAGGGGAATGTGTCCAAATTGATGTGTCTAAACTGAGAAATGATATATAAAATATGTAAAACCATCAATAAAAATATTGTGTATAAAAAAAGAATATCTACTCTCTCTTACCTAGAAGTAATCAGCTGCCAATAGTTCCTCTGCTAAGATTGGAGCCTGCTGCCCATTTCCCCTGTTACATGGGTTTTTGTCTCATTGAGTTTGCATAGGTCTTGTGAATATTGCCATCAATATTCACAAGTTCAAGTGAACAAGTTCTCAGAGGCCTGGAAGACTCTGTTTCCTTACGATAATGCACCAACTCTGGCTCTTACAACCTCTGCCCCTTCTTCCACAATGATCCCTGAGCCATAGGTGGATGAGGTTTAATATAGGAGTCCCGTGGAGGGAAAGGCACTCTGTGTCTCTTATTCTTTATACTTTGGCCAGTTACAGCATTCTGCATCACCCTATTTTTTGAGACAGCATTTCTGACTGAACCTGGGGCTCCCCACGTTGGCTGTACTGGCTGGCCACCAAGCTCATCGATGCTCTTGCCTCTGCTTCTCCAGTTCAGGGACTATGAGTACCAGATATGCGCCACACTCAGCTTTCTTTCTTTTTTTGGGTGGGGGCAGGCACATTACCAACTGAGTCATCTTCGTAGCCCTTATGTTTTCTATACATGGTAGGTATTATAGTTTGGATCTGGAACATCCTTTAAAGACCTGGATATTAAGGGCATAGTACTCAGCATAGCACTATTGAGAGGTTATGGGACTTTTCAGAAGTGAGCCTTCTTAACATATATGACAGAATGCATTAAATCTGTTGGGGGGGCTCTTGAGGGTATAGATGGGGGAAGGAGTCTAAATATGATTGAGATGTATGGAATGCACAAAATTTAATAAAAAGAAAACCTAATAAAAAGATAAATTTTAAAAAATATGTATTGACAAAGAAAAAGCGAGAGAAAAAGAAGTGAGGCCTTATAGGGGCAGGCAATGTGGAACATGCCATTGACACAGTATTGGGACCTAGATCCTTCCTGGCTGTCTTTGCTTCCCAACTGCCTTGAGGTGAGCAGCTTTGCTTCATCACATACTACTGTGATGTTACAGACTGGAAGGCAACAGGACCAGGTGGCCATGGACTAAAACTTCTGAAACCGTGAACCAAAATAAACTGTTCCTGTTTGAAGATACTTCAGATATTTGTTACAGTAATGAAAACTGACTAATATTGGTTTTCATTAATTTTTTGCATTTTAAAATAATTATGTTCACTCTGTTCATATGATGCAATTTAGCTTAATGAATATTTATTGATGTTTATGTATCCAAACCCCCTAAAATCCAGCTTTCATCAACTTGCTTAATCAATTGTCTTTAGAAACTTAGGTTGATTTTCATTTGCTTTTTTAAAAAATTTACCTTCCCTTACAAAGCAATACTGGAATGTTTTTAATTTTGTTAAATGAACCTTTTCAGAGAGTTTCAGTCAATTATATGATATGATATCCATGGCAACACCTTTTTCTAAATATTGCAAAAGAAATGTGTCCATTATATCAAAACAATTATATGATTTAGTGATATATCAACAATAGATTCCATTTATTTAGTGTTTTTATGTATGCCAGAAACTATATTGAATCATAAGATAGTGTTGTTTGCTCTTCGCCACAATCTTGTTCAGAGCAAGAAGGACTCAAAAAACTTAGTTGTTCCCCTGTTAGCAAGTAGCAGCACAGGAAGGAATCAAACCCCACCATCTCTGAGTCTTGAGCTCAGATATTTTTACTACCCCCAGTGCTTCTTAAACTTGAAACATGTGGTCTCCTTGGAGAAGCACACACATATCCTAAGGATCTGCAATTTCCATTCTCAGCTCTTGTAGATACACTGTGATAGCACTTTGGATCAGAGGCAAGACTTTGTTTGCCCAGGGGCCAGATGTGTTGGCTGTGTAGGGTTCACTATTGGTTCCTTCCTTGACTCATTCCTGGAGGGAGCACATTCCCTATGGCACGTTGATTGCTTTGAAGGTATAGGTTGGGAGAGGTCACAGAGACCCTGTTCCTTGCTTCAGTTCAGCTCAGGTCTGAGGGGGCATTTCTTCTTCATAGGTAAGACCCCGAGGAATGGACTGTGGCTTGTGTTGGGACAGTATTGCCATCCAAACTCTCCCTCAGTCCTGTCTTGCTTCCTTCACTCCCTCCACTGTTGTAAACAATTCCCCTAAAATCATCTCTATGAAAATACCTGGCTCAGAAACTGACGCATGACAAACTCCAAAGTCAAGGAAACAATCCAAACAAAAAGAAAATGATTTCTAGGTGTGTACAGCCGAAGACAAGGGGACCTACTTCACAAGCAGCATGCCTTCCCTAAACTGCTTCAGATATACTGGAAAAAAACTTCTTCACTCTAACGGCCAAGTATAGACATCAAACATCTGCTACAATGTCTTGAATTCTGAGTAACTGTTTAACAAAGTTTCTCATTCCTCCTTAGTGGGAGAATCTATACCACACAACGTGGATTCAACAGATTTGGGCAAAATTAAACAAGTCCCTACATAGTACAAGCATGAATGATCTTATTTGGTTTTCTGAATTGGCCATGTAAATAGAACAATCAACAGAAAATCTCCTCACTCTGTATCAAGTAGTTGATCTAAAATAATAATACAATATTTAGGCTAACAGAGCTTAGCTGATGTTATGAGGGTGCCAGAATAGTATAAATCAGGAAGTTCTCTGTGGGTTTCTATGGGACTAGTGGCCAATCCTTTTATCCTTTAGTAATCTTAAGAGGGAACAATTTGTATTGAATTCCAGTAACTGGAGGTGTGCCTGAATTGCTGAGGAGGAAGAATGCAAACAATGCACAAAAGGAATACAGAGTGACACCTGCTTATAACTAGAATTTAGTTTCAGAACATAATTTTGTAAACATAAGATAGAAAAGAATGCAACATCATCACAAGACCTGTATAAATAGAGTCCCAATCCATCTCAGGTTCAACCCATCTCATTTGAATTTTTTTTTTTTTTGGCTTGTTAACAATAAAATCCCCAGAATACCAAAGATATTCTTTGAGTTGTTCAGATAGATTAAAAAATATAAGTGATAAGCCAGGTGTGGTGGCACATGCCTTTAGTCCCAGCACTTGGGAGGCAGAGACAGGTGGACCTCTGTGAGTTCAAGGCCAGCCTGGTCTACATAGGCTAGCTGGGACTACAGGGAGACCCTGTCTCAAAAAAAGATTAGAGATAACACATAGAAATAATTCTATGCCTCTACCTTCTGAACTTAGTGTTAGGATAACATTATAATATATAAGTAAAAGAAGGAATAAATATGCAGTCACTCAAGCAACAAAATAATTTTTAGTGCTTGGTCATCATTATATATTAGTATAGAACACAAAGGTAATGCAAAAGCCTTTTTATTTCACCATACTGTGGCCAAAAGGAGTTGAAGCCACTAGTCAAGGAAGAGCTTAGGTGTGTGACATATGCAAGGTATAGTGCATTGCTAATTATAATTACTGAATGAAAGGGACAGACATTCTCTTAGCTGGTTTAATATGTGGCAGCCAAGAAAATATCCAGATGTAGATTCAGAAGATAATTTCTTTGCATAGTCTTTGCTGACTATGTTTATAGAAGTAAATGTCAAGGTAAGCTTGGCAAGGCACAAAAGAGATGAGTCACATTTCTCTAGTCTCATTCCCAAGATGCTATCTTTTACCTTTCTAAGTATGCACAATTCTGGGACTGCTGTCTGCTGGGAAACAGTATGCAAACACTCAAAGAACAGCAGAACAGTCATTTTTCATATAAGCTTTGTTTTCATTTCGGTGACTTGGAAAGACCAAGTTTCCAAATGCAGAAATCAATGTAATTGCAACCCAAGTCCTTGCTTGCCCTCCGGACTTTATACAACAATTAGTTTTAAAAAATGCATTTGGGAGAGGGAAGCAGTATAAACTTCAAATTCAACACCCTTTTTTTTTTTTGTCCCTTGCTTTCACATAAGAGAAAACTATACTCATTTAGAGAGTAGAAAGGTGTGAAGAACATTTGTCAGTACCTTGCCCATTTTGTGCTTTAACTATATTTTGTTTCTGGGATTGTATATATGTTATCAAGTCATAATTTACAAAGCCAACAGGTGTTCAGAGAAAAATGTGCCAGTTCCTTTTACAATAGGTAATTTTTTAAATTTCTATTTATTTTACAGTTTTGCCTGCACGAATATAAGTGTAACACATGTGACATGCCTGTGGAGGCCAGAAGCAGGAATGAGATCCCCTTGAACTGGAGTTAAAGATGGTTGTTAGTTGCCTTGTAGTTGCTGGGAACTGAATGCAGGTCCTCTGCAAGGGCAGCCAGTGCTCTTAACCATTGAGCCATTAATACATTAAAATTTTCAGTCTTTTTGAGACAGGTTCTTCCTGTAGCCCCAGCTGGCCTGGAACTCACTGTGTAGACTAGGCTGGCCTTGATCTCACGGAGACCTGCCTGTCTCTGCTTCCCAAGAGCTGGGATTAATGGTATACACCATCACACCTGGCTTCCAGAATATCTAAAAATTAAGGCTAAATGTGTTAACTAATTTGCTCATTAATAAATAAGATTGTTTTTTTGTTATTCATTTTATAAATTTCTTTATTTATTTTACATCTTTATCCTTGGTGGAGTGGGTATCTACTGAGGATTTTCTGCCATTCTATAGACTGTCTCTCATTCTGTTGATTTTTTGTTCTTCAGAGCTTTTAAATTTGATACAATCTCATTTCTTGATCTTATTTCCTGAGTTATTGGTACCCTATGAACTTTAGAGAGTCCTCGCTTATGCCTACATTTTTAAGTGTTTTCCTCTAGTAATTTCAAACTTTTAGCTCTTACATTAAGGCCTTTGATTTATTTTGAGTTGATTTTTGTATAGTGCGAGATACAGATCTACTTTGATTCTTCTGTCTGGAGATATAAAGTTTTCATAGCAGTACTTGTTAAAGAGTCTACTCCAATATATGCTTTAGGCACCTTTGTCAAAAAGAAGACAGCAGTAGGTGCACGGGATTGTTTATGGTCTTCTATTCAGTTTCACTGGTCTATATGTCTCTTTCTGTGCTCATACCATGCTGTTTGTTCCAGGTTGCTTCTCCATTGCTGTGACAAAACACTCTGACCAATACCAGACTGGGGAGGAAAGGATTTATTTGGCCCAGATCTCCCAAGTCACAGTTCATCTCTGTGGGAGCCCAAGGAACTCAGGGCAGGAACCTGGAGGCAGGAACTGAGGCACAGGCCATGGAGGAACTCTGCTTACTGGATTGCTTCCTTGGTCTATGCTCAATGCTCAGACTGCTTTCTTATACAATACAAGACCACATGCCCAGGCGTGGCACCATCCATCATGGGCTTGACTCATACATCACTGAACAATCAAGAAGATGTCCCACAGACATGGCCACAGCCTAATCCAATGGAGGCAATTCTCCAAATGAGGCTCCCTCAACCCAGGTGTGTCAAGTTGACACTAAAGCTATCTAGCACACTGTTGTTATTACTATGGTTCTGTAGTATAGTTTAAAGTCAAGTATTGTGATGTCTCCAGAATTGCTACTTTTGCTCAGGATTAGTTTGGCTATTTGGGGTCGTTTCCATTTTCATATGAATTTTAGGATTATTTTTCTAATTCTGTGAAGAATGCAATTGGAATGTTGACTGAGATTACTTTGAATCTGTAAGTGGCTTTTAGTTGTATGGACATTTTTACAGTGTTTATGTGGTCAATCATAAACAGTGAGGAACTTTTTCAAATATGAAATACAAATAGCTAATAAATTCATGAAAAAATTCAAAGTTCACTATTTTAGTTACTATGGAAATAAAGTCAAACTACATTGAGTTCCCTCTCATTTCAGGGGGAATGGTTATTATTGCACCTGTACACCCTCCATCATGCATATAGACTGCTGGTAAGGATGAGAGGGAAAAGGGACACTGGTCCACTACTGATGGGAATGTAAAGTAGTTTAGTGACTATGGAAATCATTATGGAGGCTCTTCAAAAAATTAAACATAGATAGCTGGGCGTGGTGGTGCATGCCTCTAATCCTAGCACTCGGGGGGCAGAGGCAGGTGGATTTCTGTGAGTTCAAGTCCAGCCTGGTCTACAGAGTGAGTCATAGGACAGCTGGGGCTACAGGGAGACCCTGTCTCGAAAAGACCAAAGAAAAAAATTAAATATAGAACTTTCATATTATCAATATGAATATGAAATGCATGATCAATAACTATATTATATATGGGTGTGCTTCCAAAGAATCAAAGTCAGTTTACCATGGAGATACTTGAATACTTGAATAACCATATTCATTGCTGCACTATTCACAATAGCCAAGCTATGGAATCAGCCGTTGCTATAAACAGATGGGTAGTGAATATGGTGTATATACACCTATATGAACACACATACATAGTCTTTTTAGCTATAAAGACTAGAAATATGTTATCAGTAGCAAGATAAATGGAACTGAAGATCATCATGCTAAGTGAAATAAGCCAGTCCTACACGTACTGCATGCTGTTTCTAGAATGTGGACCATGAGGGTAGAGGGGATGTGAAAGTGAAACGGCATGCTGTTAGGGACACGGAGTGGAAAGGAGGAGGTAAGAAACAGAAATGTTGGAGCTAGAGAGATGACTCAGCGGTTAAGAATGCTGACTACTCTTGCAGAAGATCCAGGTTCGATTCCCAGCACCCACATGGTGGCTAAGAATCTTCTTTAACTCCAGTTCCAGGAGAATCCGACACCCTCTTCTCACCTCCACGGCATTGCACAACATGGGTGCACCAACCTACATGCAGACAGTACACTCATACATATAATAGTAAAAAAAAGATGAGAAAAAAGAAACAGAAATGTTCTAAAGAGACTCCTTTCTTTTGGGCCATTAGTGTGTGCTAACATGTTGATTCAGTACTGCTAAAACATTCCATTTGCAGGTTACTTGTTGCATTTTTTTTTTTTTGGTCTTTTTTGAGACAGGGTCTCCCTGTCACCGAAGCTGTCCTGGAGCTTGCTCTGTAGGCCAGGCTGGCTTTGAACTCACAGAGACCTGCCTGCCTCTGCATCTGAGTGCTGGGGTTAAGGCGTGCGCTACACCTGCCCACTGTTGCTTTCACATTGTTTCTTACTTGTAATTTTCCCTTCACCACCAAACTTACCTAAGCCCTTTGATATATGTCATCTCATTTACTCACTGTCTTTATTTCCTTGTGCCTGAATTCTGCCTTATCACTTCCAGGACATTTTTGACAGTTACAATGATGTTTTAGGAAGCATATGTAAATATTTCCATTGTTTTGACCTTCCCATAACCTCTGCCTTGTTGATCAGCCACAATGCCTTGAGACTCTTCCTTGTTCCCTTCAATTCCATGACCACATGAAACAATTCTTAAACTAGCATAGCCTCTCACCTTTCCTCTTGGTCGGTCTACTCATTTCTTCCTGTGACTTGCCTGTGTTTCCTTTGTAATAGCCCCGCATTCCTTGTTCTAAATCGCATCATTACTACTTTTGTCTATCCTGCGGCATGCTTGTGGGAGTGGAACAAATGCAGAAATAATTCTGTAGAATATCAAAGACTCTAACTCAGAAAAAGCTGACCTGTGTGAGGATAGCAGAGGTAGATGCTGTTCAGGCGATCAACAAAATGGTGTGTCAGTAGAGGAAGGCAAACAAATTCTGGTTGATATACTTCTAGGGAGGATAGAGCCCATGACAAGGCTGTGGTCAGGTTGAGTTTTACATTTTCCGTTGTGATTTTTATCCTAAGAGTAAAGTTGAGTTGACTGGGTTTAGGAAGACTAAATAGCGAGGTTAACAGCTTCCTAGGCTGATTTTCTGGAGTATCATTCCTCCATGGATTCCTTCATATGAACTGTTGTTTTAACTGCCTGACTCAAGTAATTATTTTGCAATGTATTCCCACCCCAGCCATATTGTCTATCATGTTATTATAAGATTTTTTTTCTACACTTAAATGATTTCTACTGTTCCTTTCAAATTCAGTTCATGTGCAATCTGTTATGTTATTTAAAATATTTTTATTGAGTTTTTCTGAATACCATATAATAGTTCTTAATAAAATTTAGACTCCCTTCCCCACCCATGCCTCCATAGCACCCCCACCGGCCCTCATGCATTCCATCAGACATGTTAAGTACTATCCAGTCAAGCATTTATACCCAGATGTCCTTCAGTGAGTGTTCATCCACTGGACTCTAGTCCACCTGTTTAAAGATCTTAAAGAAGATCTATTTTCCCTCACCTAACAGTAATCAGTCACCAATAGTTCCCAGGCTATGGACAACCTGCAGCCAAGTTTCCTCATTCCATTCTGGGCCTTTGTCTGTCTGATTGAGTTAGCACAGGTTTTGTCCATGATGCTATCACTGCTTCAAGTTCACATGTGCAAGCTTCCAGTGGCCTGAAAGGCTTCTCTTTCTCTATGCTCATTGACCAACTCTGGCTCTTACAATCTTTCCACTCCTTTTCCTACAATGGTCCCTGAGCTGTGGGAGAAGTTTAATGGTCTTTTCCAGGGATCCAGGGACATATACTCTGAGGTCTTTTGTTCTCTAAAACTTGGCCAGTTGTGGCCTTCTGCATGCATTGCCCCCTGTCTAAGGAAGCTTTTATGGTGAGAGTTGAGAGATGTACTAGTATCCTCTCTACCCTCTGTTCTGCTATGTTCTACAAGCCTTAGGTATAAAGGTTCTATTGTAGATATGTCACTTAGGCTGGGCATCTCTCTGTGTGACCAGGTATGGAACACTTCAATAGCCTTCATCTGTTGCAAAAAGAAGTTTCTTTGATGAGTGGTATATGGTATACTTGTCTGTAAATATAAGGATCCATATCTAGTATTTGGTAAGAAATTTCTTTTGTATAAAGATATGATAGGGCTGGATCTATGACTTCTCCAGCCATGTATATTTGGATATGAGTACAGTGTAACTCATGAGTACATGCCCATTGAGAGGATTTAAGACCAGTTAGCTAGATATTGATTACCCTTCAGATAACAGTGTCACTACTTCACCGATAGAGGTAGTTTGCTCTTCCAGTGATTATGGTTATTGGTTTTAGGGCTGGGTTGGACCATTGATTGATTTTTCTCCCGTTTCCTCTAGAACTATGAGCTCTACTCTTCTGGGAGGAGGCTTCTAGCTCCATTGCTCTAAGTCCTATGTCTGAAGTAGATCCCGTTTTCAGCAGTAGTCAGACCTTTGAGTTCTGGGAGATAAGCAAGGGCTGCAGCAATAGCCTGTGTTATTTTGGGAGTCTCTTGGACTACTCTGACAAAGAAATGGAAGCAATCAACATCTAACTTAACACTTTATTACCTACATATGCTCCTAAAGAACTCGAGGAGTCAGAATGTACTGGAAAGCTCACATAATTAACTGTTTTCTAGGAAACCAGGTTGGCACCAAGGAAGCCACAAAGTCTGTAAATAGGAGGCACATATGACAAAGCAAAAAGAGCCTGCTAAGGACTTTGTTGCTGTCACTGATGCTGCTATGGCCTTGGCCTCCAACTCTGTCCTTGCATCTCCAATTCCTGCTCTCAAGCATCTGGTTGAATGACCATTGCCTGCCATGCTGTGTGTGGTCTCATTTGTGCAAAGTATCTATATTCCCACAGTTCATGAAGAACATTGTGTCCAACTGAGTCTACAAGTTGGAGATTTTCCCAAGGAGGAAGGTGGAATTGCTTAAAAAAGGAACATAGGATCCTAGGCAGCTTTAAAATAACAAATTCCCTATCTCAAATCTAATTGGCTGTTAGCTATCTTCTTGGAGGAATACCTCACTGCTGATGCCACAAGCTTACATCCTCTAGTGGTTAGGAGATGTTATAAGCCACAGTGAGACCTTGTCATCTTTTACAGAAAAAGTGTAATTCTTGGATTAGCATACCATCCAAACATCTGTGTCTATACCAAAGTAACCTACCATAATAATTAGTACTGTTTAAATATCTATATATCTATTTTTGTTCTGTGTGTGCTTCATTAGTAGGATTGAAAGGTTATTCCTGAACAAACTGTCAGCCCATGAAAAGAAACAGCCAGAACTGGACAGCGTCCAAAAAGACATCGCCAGAGAAAGTAGACTGCTTTGATTCTCGTCCACCTGTGCCTCTTTCCTAAGCCTAGGGAACAATCTGCGGAAGAGGGGGCGTGGTAGAATGTAAGGGCTGCGATTGGGGTGAATGGTAAAACTACAGCAATATAGACTGGAAACTTATTTGATCAACTTGATTGTACATACAAGCCCCTCCAGCTGGATGATGGGAGCTTTGGGCTGTGTGGGTTTGGGCACAACTGCTTGCAAATTGTTTTTACATGAAGGATGCTTGTACTCAAAACTTATGACTTATTGTTAAAAAATGAAATAAATGAAAGCAAATGTAAAAAAAGAAAGAGAAATTAATAAAAGCATAACTGTGGAAATACTAAAAAAAAAATCACAAATTCCCATGAGCCACCTCTTCCATGAATCATTACTGTGTTTTGAAGCACTTAATGACTGCTGCTGCTCTTTAAACTTTTATTCTTTACCATTAATTTGGTGCATGCCCAATGACATTTAGTATTATTTCTCAATATCTTCCTGAAGAAAATGGAAGAGCCTTGAGGGCAGGATGCTTGTCTTTTTATCCTTGGTTTCAGAAAGGGGCTTCCCACATTGTCTGCACTACACAATGCTTTTCCTTTTTGGTTGAATTTTATATAGTATATTTTGATCATATTTATAATATTAATGGTTCAGTCCCTAGTGCCTCAGGATAAATATAACACACACACACACACACACAGAGAGAGAGAGAGAGAGAGAGAGAGAGAGAGAGAGAGAGAGAGAGATCGAGACTCTAGGTCAACTCTGTCTTGAACACAAAAATATTCTTTTTCCTTTTCTGACTTACTAGGAGGAAATCAGAATGAGAAATGATACTTCATCCATCTAAGATCTATCTCTGGTAATTTATAGCCCAGAGTCTAAGTGGTTTAGTTGGTGTTATCACATTACCTTGTCTTTCAACTTTTAAAGAATGTTTTATTACTCTAATTTTATGTGCATGTGTATTGCCTGCATATGTGTAAGTGCACCTGTGCCGTACAATGCCAGGGGAGAGCAGAAGAGGGTCTCAGATCCCTTAGACCTGTAGTTATGGATGATGGTTGTTAGTCACCATGGGGGAGCTGGGGATTATACCAATGCTCTTAACCACTGAGGTATCTCTCCAGGCCCTATGTTTCAAATTTGCTAGAGCATCAAAATTTCAATTATAATTTTACATTTCTCACAACTTGCCTTGAACTCATTGAAAACATACCCAGATGACCATACATGATCAGTTACAAACTGAATATTCATTTGTACTGCAAAAACATAAGCATTCCTTGCTGATGATTTTGGCTTCAGTACTTTTCAGATTTAGCTGAGATTCTGAAGGTCCACTGCTATGTTCCTCTCACTTGTCCATCAAACTGATGGTTTTGAAAATGCAGATGGTTTTGAAAATAATGAGGAGTTATGAGTGTTTTCCACTATTTTCAAAAAAGTGTAAGTCAGAAAGGGAAAAAGTATAGTTAGTTTTTACCTCCCTTTAAATTTTTTCCTTTTTTCTTTTTTTATTTTAAGGTCTTATGAATTACATACTTTATAGTATATATAATTGTTATAGCACCAATGATGCTCTAAGACATGGAAATATTTTTTTAGTTTTAAAAAATATTTTATTGAAGCTTTGTGCATTCCATATATCACTTCTTAGTTCAATCCAGACTCAGTTCCCCCTTCAGGCCCCCCACCCCTCCCAAGTTCATGCAGTCTGCCATATATGTCTTGTATCTCCTTCTGAGTCCTTTCAAAGTTTTTCAAAGCAGAGGATTATTTTGGGGGGGAAGAACTCTACTGCTTCAGTCAGTTCCCTGTCCCAGTTCTTTTGTTGTTGTTGTTGCCTCTAATCCATATTGTTTCAACATATGCATTTATATATGTCACATGTGTACTAAAATCATGTCATCTGAAAATAAACTGTATGTTATTTCCAAATCATATTTTGGGATTTGCATTTTTCCCTTTTAATTTTACATTGTTCTAAAATATGCAAACATGGCCTCCACACTTGTACCAAAATTATAAGGTCTGAAAATAAGTAGTAGGTTAATTCTAGAGCCTGTTAAGGGATTCACATTCTCAGAGCACAGTTGCTTCTAGAAAGGAGAAATATAACATTAATGTTACTCAGTTTGCCATATAAGTAGGTATTTGGTGCTAGCATCCACAAATGAGGGATATCACGTTGTTCGTTTTTCTGGGACTATGTTACTTCACTTAGCATAATCTAGTTCCATCCATTTACCTGCAAAGTTCATGATGTCATCTTTCTTTACCACTGCATAGAACTCCATTGTGTAGATGTACCACATTTTCTCTACCCACTCATTGGTTGAGGGGCATTTGGGTTGGTTCCAGCTCTTCGCTATTGTGAAGAGAGTCACAGTAAACATGGCTGTGCCTGTATCTTTGTGGTAGGATGGGCCTTGTGTGTACATACCTAGGAGTGGTATGACTAGCTCAGGTGGTAGGCTCATTTTGAATCTTTTAAGGGGTTTCCACACTACTTTCCCTTTTCCCACAACCCTCCAGCATTTGGTATCATTTTTTTTTTCTTGATCCTAGCCAGTCTTATTGGAGTGAGATGATATCTTAAAGTGGTTTTAATTTGCATTTCCTTAGTTATTAATGATGTTGAACACTTTTTAAGATGTTTCTCAGCCATCTCTAATTCCCCCTTTGTGAAGTTTCTGTTCAGCTCTTTACTCCATCTTTTGAGTGGGTCATTTGTTTTCTTACTTCTTTGTTTTTTGAGTAGTTTATATATTCTGGAAGTTAATGTTTGCATTATCAGTAGTGATTATCAGTAGTGATGGTTTCCTCCCACTCTGTGGGTTGTCTCTTCACTTCACTGATTATTTCTTTCTCTGTACAGAAGCTTTTGAGTTCAATGAGGTCCCACTTGTCAATTGTCGACCTTATTTCCTGTGCAGCTGATGTCTGATTTAGAAAGTCTTTTCCCATGCCTATGTCTTGTAGGTTGCTGCCAACATTTTCTTCTATCAACTTCAGAGTTTTGGGTTTCATGTTGAGGTCTTTGGTCCATTTGGAGTTGATTTTTGTACAGGGTGAGAGGTAGGGCTTTAATTTTATTCTTCTATAAATGGTGATCCAGTTTTGCCAACACCATTTGCTGAAGATGCTGCCTTTCCTTCATTGTGTCTTCTTGGCCCCTTTGTCAATTATGAGGTGACTTAAATTGTATGTGCTCAAGTTTGGATCTTCAATTTTGTTCCATTGGCCTACAGGTCTGTTTTTGTGCCAGCACCAGGCTGTTTTTATGACTATACCTGTAATATAGTTTGAAGTCTGGTTTAGTGATCCCCCCTGTATTGCTCCTTTCACTCAGGGTTGCTTTGGCTATTTGGGGTCTTTTGTTTTTCCATGAGAATTTAAGGATTTTTTTCCAAGTCTGTGAAGAAACTCATAGAGATTTTAATTGGGATTGCATTGAATCTGTATATGACTTGGTTAGAATGGACATTTTTCATATATTAATTTTTCTAATCCATGAGCATGGGAGATCTTTCCATCTTCTGATGTCTTCTTCAATCTCCTTCTTCAGGGGTTTAAAATTTTTGTTGTAGAGATTTTTGGTGTCTTTGGTTAGGTTTGATCCTAGGTACTTTATTGTTTTTGAGGCCATTGTGAGAGGGAAGGTCTCCTCGTATTCCTTCTTCAGTTGCTTGTTGTTGGTATAAAGAAAGATTACTGATTTTTCTAGGTTAATTTTGTATCCTGCCACTTTACTGAAACTCTTCATCATTTCCTGGTGGAGTTTTTAGCATCCCTTAAGTAAACTATCATGTCATAGGTTTTCGAAGTATTCCCATATGATTGTCTGGATCTTTTCATTTTTTGTTGTGATGTTTCCCTCTTCATCATGAATTCTACTGATTTGGAGTTGCTCTTTTTTTCTTTTGGTTAACTGGGCTAGAGGTCTATTTTGTTTATCCTTTCAAAGAACCAACTTTTGGATTTATTGATTCTTTGTATTGTTTTCTTTGTTTCTATTTCATTGATTTCTGCTCTGATTTTTGTTATTTCTTCCTGTCTGTTGGGTTTGAGGTTCATTTGTTGTTGTTTCTCAAGTGCTTTTAGCTGCAGTGTTAGATCACTCACTTGTGCTCTTTCTGTTTTTTTAATGTAGGCACCCAAGGCTATAAAATTCCCTCTTAGGACTGCTTTTAAAGTATCCCACAGGTTTTTTTGTGTTGTGTTCACTTTCATTTAGTTCCAGGAATGCTTTAATATCTTTCTTTATTTCTTCCTTGACCCATTCATTATTCAGGAGTGTGTTGTTTAGTGTCCATGTGTTCTTGTAGATAGTAGGGCTTATCCTGGTGTTGATATTGAGCTTTATTGCACTGTGGTCTGACAGAATGCATGAAATTATTTCAATCCTTTTGTGGTTATTGAGGTTTTTGCTGGGTCACAGTATGTGGTTGATTTTGGAGAATGTTCCATGGGGTGCTGAGTAGAAAGTTTATTCTCTGGTGTTTGGGTGGAATATTCAGTAGATGTCTGTGAGGTCCCTTTTTAAGGTCAATTTTTATGGATTTTTTTTGTGGATTTTCAATCAGTCATAATTACCCTTCTCCACTGGTGCCCTCTCACAGCCCCCTCCCCACCCTGGAATTCATACATTCTGTTATTTTATTTTATTTTATTTTTTGTCTTTTCAAGACAGGGTCTCCCTGTAGCCCCAGCTGTCCCGGAACTCACTCCGTAGACCAGGCTGGCCTTGAACTCACAAAGATCTGCCTGCCTCTGCCTCCTGAGTGCTAGGACTAAATTCATGTGCCACCAAGGCTGGCTATCTTCTGTTATTTTTGTTAGGGTTTATTGTGCCAAATTACTCTCCTGACCATTCCTCAGTGCCAGTTCATCTTCTGAGCTCTAGTCAGCCTATCTGGAGTCCCCTTTTTAAAAGAAGGCCAGTCGTCTTTCTTTACTGCTGCAGTAAAGAAAGACGACATCACGAGCTTTGCAGAAAAATGGCTGGAGCTAGAGGACATCATGCTGAGTGAAGTAACACAGTCCCAGAAAAACAAACGACGAATGGTATCCCTCATCTGTGGATGCTAGTGCCAATTACCCAATTGTAAGCATTTCTTGTGTAGGGCCCCCTGAGCTTTTGTCCAAAGCAGTTGGGCATAACGCATTTTGGTAACAACAACAACAACAACAGAAAAGACTGCATCAAAGAACTGACTGAAACAGTGAACTTCTGCTCAAAACAGTCAACTTCCCCATGGAAAATATTGAGAAAGACTAAGAGATGGAAAGCATGTTTGGCAGAATGCATGAGCTCTGGCGGGGTTGGGGAATGAGTGGGAACACGGGTCTAGATTTGTTAAAAATAAATAAATAAATAAATTTATGTGAAAAAAAAAAATAAAAGAAGACCGGTTCTTCATCACTCAACCATAATCAGCTGCCAATATTTCTTCAGCTAAGATGATTGGGTTCTGCTGCCCATTTCTGCAGTTCTATGCTGGCTTTTTATCTATGTCAGTGTCTTTGTGAGTACATGCCACATATATGCAGGTACCAGTGGAGGCCAGAAGGGGGCTTTGGATCCCTTGGAGATGGAGTCACTGGCAGTTATGAGCTACCTATAGAGTAGGAACCAAACTTAGATTCTCTGGAAGAGCATCAAATACTCTTAACAGCTGAGCCATTTCTCCAGCCTATTTTTACTTCTTTATGTATCTCTTGCTACATTTATAATAAAAGTGCATATTTATTTGAATCTTTAGTTCATTTATGTTAATTTTTAAACAAAAAATACAGAAGTGACTAAACTACCTCTTTAATTGCTGAGATTAAATCTTAGTTATTTCTTGTATCTTTAAGGAAAAGCATTCTACTATTTATCACTAGGATCTTGCTTCCGTGTTCACAATTTCCTTACTTAAAAAAAGAAGACTCATTACCTCATTTATTGAGCTATAGAAAGTACCTATTCTAGCACCTGATTTTCAGGCAATGCTTAATCAGTATTTGTTGAATTCTCAGTTGGAATGTCTTTTAGTCCCAGATTTCAAAACCATTATTTTTGAATGCTTTTTAGAAGGGTATATACCTGAAATTTACTTGAAAATTAATGTAGCCTTACAGAAACTGTGATCACATGTCATTGGTCTTTCTAATGTTTCATCACTCAATTAACTTCTTAGTTGTTTTATGATTAGTTTGGCATCTAGGGTAAAATATTAAATGTTCTGCAGTTGAACAATCCTTTAGATTCCATTATTCCAAGTGGGGTGGGGATGCAGACATGTGAAACATTCTTGGGACCCACTTAGAGCTTAGAGTTAAACTAATTCAAATTCACACTAAATTAGCTCACACACAAGATAATCCACTATGTGAGATAAAGAAATTTTTTTTTCAGGGCCACTGGATGTCCGCAGTGTTTGTTAAAGAAGCTCAGTGCAGGGAGGGCTGATGAATGCCACCAGGTTTCCAAGCTCAGGTCCTTTCCATTCTCCAGGCTACCATCTCTCTTTTTTTCATTGTTCACCTGGGCTGCTGTTAGACCATGGACAAGTCTCCCAAGTTCACTTTCCACTCAACTTATACCATGTAGCACATCACATGTATTTTTTTCTAAAACATTCAGTGGTTTCATGTCATTTTCCAATGGAATCTAGCTAAGTATTTGATCTTCATTTAGCAAAATTTGATGTACATCTCAACTACCACCTTCTTTCTGGTCTTTTTGAGACAGGGTCCTCTTGTAGCCTCAGCTCTCCTGGAACTCACTATGTAGACCAGGGTGCCCTTGACCTCACAGAGATCTGCTTACCTCTGCCTCCCAAGTGCTGGGACTAAAGGTGTGGGCCACCATGCCAGGCCTTCAACTGCTTCCTTCTTTAGGGATCACTATCATCTTGTCTACTGACATACTCTTATTTTCTTAGTCTCTTAAGTGTTTCATATTTGTCAGAATTATCTATGAATTATGGTTTCTATTTTATTAATTAATATTGAGTCTGCATATTATCCTTGCCAGCAGAGAAGCCAGGACCTGACTGTCTGTTTTTGGCAACATTTTCCTCTCTTTGCCCACCAAAGCTTACAGGGAACAGGCCCTGAGATCCATCGTGCCATGCACAGAGTTTTCCCCATGCTTATGTCAATAGCAATAAGAAGCTCAGGTCTCACAGGCATTTCTCTCTGTGGGCTTCTTTCTCATCCTCTTGCGGCTTCATAAAAACCGTTTTCTGCTAAATCTCCAATCATTTTCCAGATCCTGAAGACATGGTCAGCACCCCTTTACTCCTTCCCATTTTCTCTACATGTTCACATGAAGTCTGCCTGCCATCATCTGTCCACCTACAATTTACTGACCACACAGAGAATAGTATGGTACTCTTTTGGGTCTTATGACATATGCTTCATGCTGGCTGGGTTTTGTTTTTTTTGTTTTGTTTGTCATGACAGGGTCTCACTATATAGACCTGGCTGGCCTGGAACTGGCTATGTAGACCAGGCTGTCCTTGAACTTTAGGATCTGCCTGCTGTTGCCTCCAGAATAGTGGTAGGATTAAAGGCATGCTCCACCCTGCCTGGCCTCCTGCTGTGGTTTTGATTTCTTGTTCTACTCAATTTCTGATTTTCACTGCTTTTCCATCCTGTCCTCTTTGCTACCTCTAAAATATTCCAAGCTTGTTTGGGCATTGCTCTTTTCTCTACTTGGAGCATATGTTTCTGCACACAGCTGCAAACAAGGCTATTGGTCATTGTTTAAATTGCCCCTACCAGAGAGGTCTTTCTTGATGATCCTGCTTAAAATTATTATCTTCATCTTACTCCAACCCTTCCAGCTATCACATCATTCTCTGTAATTTTTCTCTTTTTTTCTACAGTGGAATTTATTGGCATCTGATAGTTTATATATTTTATGTAATTATGTTTAATTTCATATGTTTTACTGTTTCTTCTGCCATCTTACTAGAGAATAAGTACCACAACAATAAAGAATTTTATTTATTGATCTGCTATTGTATTCCCAGGAACTGGTTGGCACATAATAATGAAAAATAAATATTTACTAGCTAGATTAATGTTTTAATTTACAAAAAACATGTACATTTTTGATTGGCTTAATGAATGAATTTTAAATAATATAGAACAGCTACTTTTTGAGCAAAAACATAGTCATTTAGAATATAATCAGTAGGAAATATGTAACCCTTTATGTTTTATTCAATCAGGTCAGTTGTAGTTATCAAAAAGTCTTATGTGGTATTTATAATAAAATATTAGCTATTACTGTAATTTCATATTGTTTTTTTAATTTTTTTATTAATTTTATTTATTTCTGTATGTGTATGAATGTACTGTCTGCATGCAAGTCTGTGCACCTGTGTCGTGCAACGCAGTGGAGTTCAGAAGAGGGTCTCGGATTCCCCTGGAACTGGAGTTCTCCTGGAATTGGAGTTTCAGACGGTTCTCAGCCGCCATGTGGGTGCTGGGGATCGAACCCGGGTCCTCTGTAAGAGCGGTTGGCGCTCTTAATGCTAGGCCATCTCTCCAGCCCGTAATTTCATATTATTAATGAGTTTCTAGGTTAGTAAACGAAAAAATACCAATGAGTTGATGTTGAACTAAATAATCAATTATCACTTAGTTATAGATGCTTCTAAAAGAATCAATTGTGAACAGTGCTCATTTTTTTTTTCACATAACAAAGGACGTTGGTAGTAAGTTTTAAAAGGATCCCTTTAACTGCTTAGGCAGCACTTTAATGAACTTGAGAAATAGAATTGAGCAAAATCTCCTGCTAAATTAGATAGTTGAGCCAAGACAAATCAGAACGTTGTTGAGGAGCTAGGTGCTCAAGACTTAATTCACATTGTAAACAATGATGAATACTGACCAAATTTCTGTGAACTTATTTTAATCCTGATTTAATAGATGAAGAAGCATATGGGGAAGAGATTAAATGGCTTATTTAAAGCCATATAACAGATTAACAGAAATCTGCGACTCTGTGCAAGACAGTGGTATGTGGATTGAGGAATTGATCCTTGGTAATTGATCTTCTGGCATGTTGTTGTAATGATGAAACTACTGATTAAAACTTGGCCTCTGGGCTGAGACCCAGCTCATACTGATAAATGGACCTCTGACTGTATTTGTGTCATCATTTTGTTTTTTCCCAACATTGAAAGAAGGGCTAAAAAGTAAAATTACACTGGGAAAAACTGCCAATTGGTTGATTATTTTTCATTTTTTTTATATTCTTAGTTTTCTCAAATAATAGTCATAGTAGAGCTAGTAAAGTTGTTGCAATAGTCAGATGGATTGTTCTAGGTTGAGTGTGTAGCACAGTGCTTGACAGATGACAAGGAGCATAATCATCAGTGTTATCAGTCTTCTCATCTTCTTCCTTCTTGCTTTTAAATGAAGGCTATTAAGTGAAGATGAAAATTGTCCTCCAGATGCATCAGAATAGATCTAGGGAGTGATGTGTTTTCATTCCCTGTATTTCAAAGATTGACTACAAGGGTTTTTGTACCAGACATAAGATTATTAGCTACTTTAGTAGTTCAATAATTCCAATACTGAAAAGTAGTAGTTCAAATTACATTTTTAAGTAACAGAAGTCTTATTCCTTTAGAAAAATGCCGAGCGCAATAACAGACCTCAGGTAAATACAAAATCAATGTGTCTATAGTAGTGAGAGTCAGGATGAAGACAGAATCACAAAACTAATATTGATAATTGTCATGTTGTCAACACTGAAATGCTTTTTGAGTGAGTGAACATATGAAATGATAATGGACATCAGAATCCCTACCCTAAGCACAGTGTCTGAAATGCTTAGTATAGTGGGAAAAATTAGTAGGTTGACTTACTTGGCAAATTTTCAGCTTCCTTTCAGTGAGTACCTTTGTACTGTAAAGACTGGAAATTGAAAATTCACATTTTCCAGACTTCCCTATAGAGGTATCTCTGACAAATGTGATTTAAGTTTAGTCTATCAAATGACACACAAGATTTTAACTTGGTCCTTGAATTATACAGGGCAGAGAAGAGCCCAGGGCATCTGTTTTGCTGGTGAAGGTGTCCAAGAGTGGCTGGGCCTAGGGCTGGCCTTCACAGTGGTTGTTTCCAAAAGCAGCTGCCTTGAAAGCCCGTTCTGCAGTAGGACCTTGGCACTTGTCTTGGGTCTCTCCGATCAACTTTACTAACTTAGTTCTTTTGATTACTCTGTAAAACCTTTAGTACTTGTGAAGCCTTATACTAGCCTTTTGTCTAGAGAGGCCAATGTGGATGCTGTCCTTGGTAACCCAGCTTTGACAAATAAACTGATTCCTCCCAGTTAGAATTTCCAGTTTTGGAATTACATGGCACATGGAATGAATTCTGATGTCATCTTTCTCATCTCCCACAACCCTTACAAAAAAAAGCATGATTTGGTCAGTTCTACTTCCCTCCTTAAATATTCCCTGATGTCCCCCCCAGCTAATGTGTTCTCTTTGATCCACCAGTTTTATGACTTTGGATAGGCTGACTAGAGCTCATTAGATGAATTGGCACTGAGGAATGGCTGGGGAGACGAATTTGGCATATTATACTCCAACACAAACGTCAGAATGTATGAACTCCTCCGATGTGTGTGGGGGTGCTGTGTGAGGGTGTCAATGGAGAAGAAGGTATAAAGGTGATTAAGACTGATTGAGATGTTATGTATGAAATACACAAACATTCAGTAAAAAGTAGGGTTTTTTTCCATATTCCACTTGATTTCATTTTTGTCTTCTTCACTAACTGCAGTTTCTTTGTGGGACTGTAATATTAAAACATACTTAAACGCCTTTTTGAGTTTCCAAGGTGTTTATCACAATGTCACAGATACAGCGAATGCTTATGAATACCAGAGGAATTTAAACAGGGAGGCTAGGAAGGCTGCCTTTACAAACACTATGTCTAAGGGTAGTTTACCTGGAGTCTGGACAATAGTACATGTGCTGATATTTGCTCAATCTTTTTTCCACTTAAGCATCTCTCTTGAGCTTCAGATTGGAATGCACTGCTTATACTTGAAATCAAGCATTTTTCAAACCTCCTTTACCTGCACCTTCAAATCTGTCTTTCCTTCTAGTCTGCTATTAATGAATGGGAGACATTCCTCCCTTACCATATAATTTAAGGAATAAAAACTACCCCAGTGTTGATCAGCAAGGATTCTAGAGCTAAGCTAACTGGGTTGGGATCACTCAGGTTCTGTCATCTGGTGATTTGGCCAAATTGCTTAATCTCTCTGTATTTCCCTCTCCTACTTAAAATGTGACAAATATGTATGCCTGCCTCCTGTTGTAAGGATTAAATAAATGAGTATTAATAAATTGCTCACCATGGTGCCTAGCTCATAGAAAACATGTGGTGTTAGCTATTATCATTAAATATGTATTATGACCTTAGCAAGTTTTTTGATTATCTAAACAATGTGATGTTCTGACTAAGATAGAAAAACTAGCATCATTCAGAAATACATAGATTTTTGTATTCAGGCTATTTGTCACCCACATGTATGAAACAAATATACATGTAATTTTAAAAGTATTTATTTACTTTTATGTCTGTATTTTGCCTGCATGGATGTCCATGTAACGCACGTATGCAGTGCCCACAAAGGCCAGAAGAAAGCATTGGATCCTCTGGAACTAGCATTGTGAATGGTTATTAGCTGCCATGTGGGTGCTGGGAGCCAAACCCTCTGGAATAGCAGTCAGTGCTCTTAACTGTGAGCCAACTCTCCAGCTCCTAGGATAATTTGAAAAATTCATCTAGTGGGGCTGGAGAGATGGCCTAGTGGTTAAGAGCGCCGACTGCTCTTACAGAGGACCCGGGTTCAATCCCCAGCACCCACATGGTGGCTGAGAACCATCTGAAACTCCAATTCTAGGAGAACTCCAGTTCCAGGGGAATCCGAGACCCTCTTCTGACCTCCGCGGCATTGCACGACACGGGTACACACACCTGCATGCAGACAGTACATTCATACACACACAGAAATAAATAAAATAAAATAAAATTCATCTAGTTTACCAACTTTACCTCTAGAATGATAGGATCTAAAGTTTGGAAAATACAAATTGTTAATATTTATACAGCTTTTGCAGATGTGTACTGAAACTTGGTCATCTTTTCATTCGTGTGCCTTTTGTTTTTAAAGGAAGAAGTTGGTAATTATTCTCTGCCACTTTTCCTGAGTTCATATATTGTATAAAATAGGATGGTGATTTCATGGAAAAAGGCAAGATTTTTTAAAACTAGGAATTGAGGGGCTGGAGACATGGCCTAGCGGTTAAGAGCACCGACTGCTCTTGCAGAGGACCCAGGTTCGATCCCAGCACCCACATGGTGGCTGAGAACCATCTTTAACTCCAGTTCCAGGGGAATCCGACACCCTCTTCTGACCTCCACGGCATTGCATGACATGGGTGCACAAACCTGCATGCAGACAGTACATTCATACACATAAAAATAAAATTAAAAAAATAAAATAAAACTAGAAAGTAAGCTGTGGAATTACGTTTCTATTTTTATCTTTTAACCTTATTTGTGAAACTTCAATATATGCAGTGTTTTGTGTTTATTTTTCTAATTTAATAGGAAGCAACTTAATAACACTTTCTATTTTGCCAGCAAGTTGTATCATGGAAATATAGAAAACCACTTATTTATTGTCCCTTGCTGTTGAGTGGAGCATGCTTCTGCTTCCAGAAAATACTACTCCTCCTACTCATCACTCATGCCTGTCCTAGTAGGTGCTCAGTACAAACTCAGTGAGGAGACAGGCATCTTCTCACACACTAGGCAGATTTAGTTCTCATGCCTTGTCAGTACTTTAGATTAAATCTCCTTAAAGTATGTTAACTTCTCTCTACTTTTCCTCCTAGTCATGTTCTTGGAATCATTGAGACTGAAAGAATCAGCTACAATTCAAAGTTTTTGATGTCAGTTACAAATGGACAGAAATAGGCCAACGTTAGGTCACTTGTATTCTACACAGAATCTGAAAAGTTCATAATTATAAATGATCTTTCTATCAACAAACAGCAGAACAATTTCATTTTTTATTTTTAATATTTTATTTTTTTCATTTTTTAACAATAATAATTTATGAGTACAAGCAACCTTCATGTAAAACTAATTTGTAAGCAGTTGTGCCCAAACCCACACAGCCCAAGGGTCCCACCATCCAGCTGGGGGGCTTGTATGTTTAATCAAGTTGATCAAATAAGTGTCCAGTCTATATTGCTGTAGTTTTACCATTCTTCTCAATCACAGCCCTTACATTCTACCATGCCCCCTCTTCTGCAGATTGTTCCCTAGGCTTAGAAAAGGGGCACAGGTGGACAAGAAGCAAAACAGTCTACTTTCTCTGGAGCTGTTGTTTTGGACTCTGGTCAATTCTGGCTGTTTCCTTTCATGGGCTGATAGTTTGTCTAGGAATAACCTTTCAGTCCTACTAATGAAGCACAGGCATTTAGATATATAGATATTTAAACAGTACTAATTGTTATGGTAGGTTACTTTGGTATAGACACAGATATTTGGATGGTTTGTTAATCTATGAATTACATTTTTTTCCTGTAAAATGTGACAGGGTCTTACTGTGGCTTATAACATCTCCTAACCATTAGAGGATGTAAGCTTGTGGCATCAGCTGTGGGTTATTCCTCCAAGGAGAGAGCTAATAGCCAATTAGATTTGGGATATATGGGCATATGGCTGCCACTGCTGCACAGTATTTCCAGGCAGGTGAGGTGTAGCTGGTGCTGA
>VZQC01003726.1:426008-492991 GCA_009823505.1 Rhizomys pruinosus | reverse complement strand
AAAAAAAAACTCGTCAGTAACCCAAAGAGAAAAACCTAAAATTAAACATTTTAACACAGTATAATTCAAAGATATTCTAATTTGATACATGCTGACACATGGTGGTGGGAAAATATCAAAAGTCTTTGCTTTCTTTAGCTAAAGCATTATGCTTCTGTAAGAGTAGAAATCCTGGAGAGATGGCCTAGCGGTTAAGAGCACCGACCGCTCTTGCAGAGGACCCGGGTTCGATCCCCAGCACCCACATGGCGGCCGAGAGCCGTCTGAAACTCCAATTCCAGGAGAGCTCCAGTTCCAGGGGAATCCGAGACCCTCTTCTGACCTCCGCGGCGTTGCACGACACGGGTGCACAGACTTGCATGCAGACAGTACATTCATACACATACAGAAATAAAAAAATAAAAAAAAAAAGAGTAGAAATCCTTAGTCTACAGTAAAACATGGCAATTCCCAGTATTGCGCAGTCTGGAATCTGAGCTGCGGTATTTCAGGTACCGCTCACTGGTGTTACACGGCACCACAGCATGCCTGGTGCAAAGTGTAGGTGCATGCTGTGTTGAGAACCAATTTTGAATTAATTTTTGGTTGTTGTATGTTCAGAAACCTTATTATAATGCTACCATTTTTTTTATGCTCACCAAAATCACGTCTCCCTAAATGGGTCACAGCTCACAATACAAGACGCCGTGAATCACCATGTAAAGTGTCTTCCTGGTCTTTTAACCCTTTGTGGGTTTGAATAAAGGCATAAGAACATGTATCCACATAGTAAAGTCATATCCAGTATTTTCTCTGACCTAGGACTTCTCTGTGTTCTTCCTGTTGAGTCCCACTCGTGCTTCTTTCCCACTTTCTGAGTCTTCCAACCATGAATTTTTATCTCCACCATTTTGTCCCATCGCTCTAATAACAGCATGCATGTGTTTCAGATCAGGTCCTTTGCTCAGTAACATGCACGCAAGCTTCCTTCGCAGTGTTTCACAGCCTGGTAGATAATTTCTTTTTAATTCTTATATAGTAAATTCAAATAGAGATCAAGGCCTGAAGAATCTCAAAGTAGATGAAATCCAGTTAGGCCTCATAAGTGACTCTATCCTTGTTTGACTTACAAACGTAAGTGAAATTTAAACTGGGTTATTTCTTGTAAATGCCAGTATTAAAGAAAAATGAAACTAGAATTCAACGAATAAAAACCACCAATTAACTTTTAATTAAATAATAGAGGATGGCATCAAGGCAGACCAAGTAAGGCAACTGTATAGCTAGAACCAATAAAAATTTCTTTTGCTTTACTTCCATATTTGTCTAACAAAGGCCTCCCGCTTGTATTTCCTGTTCTAGAGCTATCTGATCCATGAATCACTATGTGTTCAAATAAACCTTTTAAAATTCTATGGTGCCTCAGTTTACCTTTAAATGGTGAACAATACATTGCTATTTTAGTTCAACAATTTATTAATTCATGCACCTACTTTCAACTTTGAATTGTTACAAATAAGACTACTAAAATATTCATGGACTAAGTTTTGTGTTTTTTTGTGAACCAAAGCTTTGGATTCTTCTAGGTAAGTGCTGAGGAGTCTTATTCACATGGACAAAGCCTGTTAACATTTGAAAGACTGCCAAACTGGGGCTGGGATCATAGCTCAGTTGGAAGAGTGCTAGTCTAGCATGCGCAGAGTATGGTGTGCATGTCTGTCATCCCAGTACTTTAGAGGTAGAGGAAAGGAGGATGAGAAGTTGAAAGTCATCCTTGGCTAGACAGTGAGTTTGAGGCCTATGTGGGCTACATGAGACCATGCTACAAAACCAAAATACTACCACCAAAACCCTACTAAACTATCTTGCAAAGTACCATTCTGCATTCCCTTGATGAATGAGAGTTCTCACTGCTTTGCACGCTGGCTGGCACTTGCCATAGTCCATTCTGAATTTTGGCTGTCCTAATTAGGAATGTATCACGTTGTTTTAATTTGCATTTTCCTGATCACACATGATGTGAGTTGTCTGGTCATATGCCTGTTTGTCATCTGTGTATCTTCTCTGGTGAAGCGTCTCCATGTCTTTGGTTGATTTTAAAATTGGATGCTTCATTTTCTCATTGTTGAGATTTAAGAGGTTTAGTACATTTTGGATAACAGGCCTTTATCATATGTGTATTTTGCAAATAGTTCCTTCTGGTTTGGGACTTGTCTTCTAATTTTCTTGATGTCTTTTCAGCTTATCAGTGATTTCATGAATCTTGTCTTTTACGTTTAAAAAATATTTATTATTGTTATTTTTATTTATTTACTTATTTTTTTGTCTTTTCAAGACAGGGTCTCCCTATAGCCCAAGCTGTCCTGGAACTTGCTCTGTAGACCAGGCTGGCTTTGAACTTACAAAGATCCACCTGCCTCTGCCTCCTGAGTGCTAGGATTAAAGGCATGAGCCACCACGCCCAGTTTTATTTTATGTGTATGAGAGTATTGCCTACATGTGTGTTAAGTGCATCAGTGTTGTGCAATGCTCGTGGAGGTCACAGGAAAGTATCAGATTCTCTGGAACTGTAGTTACAGATGGTTGTAGCTGCCACGTGGGAATTGAATCTGGGTCCTCTGCAAGAGCAGTTGGTACTCTCTTATATCGCTGAGCCATCTCTCCAGCCCCATCTTTTATGTCTTATCTTTAAAATGTCATTTCCATACCCAAGTAATCTATAGTTTCTCCTTTGTTGACTTGTAGAAGTTTTCATAGTTTTGAATTAGAAATTTAGGTCTGCCATCTATTTTGAGTCATTTTTCGTGAATGTCTGTTTCTGGAATTTTTTTCTTTTTCTTTTTTATAGAATATTTTTTTATTGAAGTTCTGTGCATTTCAAACAACATTTCTTAATCAAATTTAGACCCATTTTCCCTTCCTTACTCCCCCACCACACAGAGTTCATGCATTCTTCCATACATGTCTTGCATCTTTTTCTCAGTCTTTTTAAAAATTTTTGGTGGATAAGTTTACTCTTTGGGGCAGAAATTTACTGTTTCAGTCAGTTCTTAGACCCAGTCTTTTTTGTTTTTGTTGTTCCTTCTAATTAATATCATTCTAAAATATGCCTATATATGGATGCTGCAGGTATACTAAAATTATGATCTCTGAAAATAAACTCTAGGTTAATTCTTTAAAAAAAATTTTTTTTATTATTAATTTTATTTATTTCTGTATGTGTATGAATGTACTGTCTGCATGCAAGTCTGTGCACCCGTGTCGTGCAATGCTGCGGAGGTCAGAAGAGGGTCTCAGATTCCCCTGGAACTGGAGTTCTCCTGGAATTGGAGCTTCAGACGGTTCTCAGCCGCCATGTGGGTGCTGGGGATCGAACCCAGGTCCTCTGTAAGAGCGGTCGGCGCTCTTAACCGCTAGGCCATCTCTCCAGCCCCTAGGTTAATTCTAAATCATGTTTAGGGTTTTACATTTTGATAGTTAGACTGTATGCAGGTAAAGAAACAATGTTACTTTACTTTTCTACACTATATAGCAAGTTGATGGGTAATATCAGGTATTATATTTACTAAAAAAACAAAGAAATAAACAGGAATTATTCAGTTTGCCTTCAAAAGAGAGAATTGGGGCTAGCATCCACAAATGAGAGACACCATACATTGTTTTTCTGGGACTGTGTTACTTCACTTTAGGATAATGTCTTCTAGTTCCATCCATTTACCTGCAAAGTTCATGATGTCATCTTTCTTTACTGCTGTATTGAATTCCATTGTGTAGATGTACCACATTTTCTCTATCCATTTGTCAGTTGAGGGACACTCGGGTTGGTTCCAGCTCTTTGCTATTGTGAGGAGAGCTGCAATAAACATAGATGTACATATATCTCTGTTGTAAGATGAGTCTTGTGGGTCTATACCCAAGAGTGGTATGACTGGGTCTGTTGGTAGGCTCATTTTCAGTTTCTTAAGAGTTCTCCAAGACATAAGCTTAGGAAAAAACTTTCTAAATCAGATAGCAGCTGCACAGGAAATAAGGTCAACAGTTGACAAATGGGACCTCACTAAACTCAAAAGCTTCTGTACAGCGAAAGAAGGAAAGAAGTGAAGAGAAAACCCACAGAGTAGGAGGAAATCTTCAGCAATGATACATCTGACAGAACATTAATGTCCAGAATATATAAACTACTCAAAAAACAAAGAAGTAAGAAAATGAATGACCTACTCAAAAGATGGAATAAAGAACTGAACAGAGACTTCACCAATGAGGAATTAAGATGGCTGAGAAACATCTTAAAAAGTGTTCAACATCATTAATAATTAAGGAACTGCAAATTAAAACCACTCTCAGATATTTCACTCCGATACAACTATCTAAGATCAAGAAAACAAAAGACGACAGATGCTAGAGAGGTTATGGGGAAAAGGGAACACTCATCCACTGCTGGTGGGAATGTAAACTTGTACAACTATGGAAATGTAAACTTTACAATTATGGAAAGCAGTGTGGAAAACCCTTAAAAGACTCAAAATGAACCTACCACCTGACCCAGTCATACCACTCCTGAGTATATATCCAAAAGACTCATCCTACCACAAAGATACATGCACATCCATGTTTACTGCAGCTCTCTTCACAATACCAAAAAGCTGGAACCAACCCAAATGCCCCTCAACTGACGAGTGGATGACAAAAATGCGGTACATCTACACAATGGAGTACTATTCAGTGGTAAAGAAAAATGACATTATGAATTTTGCAGGTAAACGGATGGAGGTCAAAGCCATTATGTTAAGTGAAGTAACACAGTCCCAGAAAAACAAATGGTGAATGGTTTCCCTTATTTGTGGATGCTAACACCAAATCCTCCCAGATGAAAGGCAAGCTGAACAACATTATTATTATATTTCTGTTTATCTGAAAGCAACTATGTTGTTATAATGTAAATCTCTCAAGGGGCTCTAGAATTGATCCACCACTTATTTTCAGACTCTGTAATTACTGTATATGGGTGGAGAGTATGTATCCATATTTTAGAGTAATATAAAATTAATGGAGGAAAATGTGAAATTCTAAGCATAAAAAAAGACTGAGAGGAAGATGCAGGACAGTTATGGCAGAGTGCACAATCTGAGGTGGGGTAGAGGGAAGGGAAAAGGGAATATGCCTAAATTGAATTGAAAAATGATGTCTGAAATACATAAAACATCAATAAAAACATTCAAAAAAGGAGTTCTCCACACTGTTTTCCATAGGGGTTGCATGAGTTTACATTCCCACCAGCAATGGATGAGTGTTCCCCTTTTCCTACAACCTTTCCAGCATTTGGTATCCTTTATTTTCTTGATCATAGCTAGTCTTACCAGAAAGATGAAATCTTAAGGTGGTTTTAATTTGCATTTCCTTAATTATTAGTGACATTGAACACTTTTTAAGATGTTTCTCAGCCTTACTTCTTCATTTGTGAAGTCTCTGTTCAGCTCTTGACTCCAGCTTTTGAGTGGGTCATTTGTTTTCTTCATCCTTTGTTTTTTGAGAAGTTTATATACTCTGAATGTTAATGTTCTATCAGATGTATCACTGGTGAAGGTTGCCTCCCATTCTGTGGATTTTTCTCTTCACTTCTTTTTTTAAAATTTTTTAAAATGTNTGAGGAATTAAGATGGCTGAGAAACATCTTAAAAAGTGTTCAACATCATTAATAATTAAGGAACTGCAAATTAAAACCACTCTCAGATATTTCACTCCGATACAACTATCTAAGATCAAGAAAACAAAAGACGACAGATGCTAGAGAGGTTATGGGGAAAAGGGAACACTCATCCACTGCTGGTGGGAATGTAAACTTGTACAACTATGGAAATGTAAACTTTACAATTATGGAAAGCAGTGTGGAAAACCCTTAAAAGACTCAAAATGAACCTACCACCTGACCCAGTCATACCACTCCTGAGTATATATCCAAAAGACTCATCCTACCACAAAGATACATGCACATCCATGTTTACTGCAGCTCTCTTCACAATACCAAAAAGCTGGAACCAACCCAAATGCCCCTCAACTGACGAGTGGATGACAAAAATGCGGTACATCTACACAATGGAGTACTATTCAGTGGTAAAGAAAAATGACATTATGAATTTTGCAGGTAAACGGATGGAGGTCAAAGCCATTATGTTAAGTGAAGTAACACAGTCCCAGAAAAACAAATGGTGAATGGTTTCCCTTATTTGTGGATGCTAACACCAAATCCTCCCAGATGAAAGGCAAGCTGAACAACATTATTATTATATTTCTGTTTATCTGAAAGCAACTATGTTGTTATAATGTAAATCTCTCAAGGGGCTCTAGAATTGATCCACCACTTATTTTCAGACTCTGTAATTACTGTATATGGGTGGAGAGTATGTATCCATATTTTAGAGTAATATAAAATTAATGGAGGAAAATGTGAAATTCTAAGCATAAAAAAAGACTGAGAGGAAGATGCAGGACAGTTATGGCAGAGTGCACAATCTGAGGTGGGGTAGAGGGAAGGGAAAAGGGAATATGCCTAAATTGAATTGAAAAATGATGTCTGAAATACATAAAACATCAATAAAAACATTCAAAAAAGGAGTTCTCCACACTGTTTTCCATAGGGGTTGCATGAGTTTACATTCCCACCAGCAATGGATGAGTGTTCCCCTTTTCCTACAACCTTTCCAGCATTTGGTATCCTTTATTTTCTTGATCATAGCTAGTCTTACCAGAAAGATGAAATCTTAAGGTGGTTTTAATTTGCATTTCCTTAATTATTAGTGATGTTGAACACTTTTTAAGATGTTTCTCAGCCTTACTTCTTCATTTGTGAAGTCTCTGTTCAGCTCTTGACTCCAGCTTTTGAGTGGGTCATTTGTTTTCTTCATCCTTTGTTTTTTGAGAAGTTTATATACTCTGAATGTTAATGTTCTATCAGATGTATCACTGGTGAAGGTTGCCTCCCATTCTGTGGATTTTTCTCTTCACTTCTTTTTTTAAAATTTTTTAAAATGTTGTTTTTGTATGTGTATGAATGTACTGTCTACATGTAGGTTTGTGCACCCATGTCGTGCATTGCCGCGGTGGTCAGAAGAGGGTCTTGGATTCCCCTGGAACTGGAGTTCTCCTGGAATTGGAGTTACAGACGGTTCTTCATGTGGGTGCTGGGGATTGAATCCGGGTCCTCTGCAAGAGCAGTTGGTGCTCTTAACCGCTAGGCTATCTCTCCAGCCCTTCTCTTCACTTTTTTTATTGTCTCTTTCGCTGTACAGAAGCTCTTGAGTTTAATAAGGTTCCACTTCTTAACTGTTGACCTTATTTTTTACACAGCTGCTGCCTGATTTAGAAAGTCTTTTCTTACCCCTATGTTGTGTAGGTTACTAGCAATGTTTTCTTCTATCATTTTTAGAGTTGCAGGTTTCACATTAACGTCTTTGATCCATTTGGGGTTGATTTTTGTACTTTGATAGTAAGAGGTGGAGGTTTAGTTTTATTCTTCTACAAGTGGTGATTCAGTTATGCCAATATCATTTGCTGAAGATGCTGTCTTTCCTCCACGGAGTCTTCTTGGCCCTTTTGTCAGATATGAGATGGCTGAAATTGGATATGCTCAGGTTCAGATCCTCAGTTTTGTTCCATTGATCTACGGGTCTGTTTTTGTGCCAATACCAGGCTGTTTTTATGACTATAGCCTGTAATATAGTTTGAAGTCTGATATGGTAATCCCCCCTGTATTGTTCTTTTTGTTCAGGGTTGCTTTGGCTATCTGGGGTCTTTTGTTTCTCCATATGAACTTTAGGATTTTTTTTTTTCCTAAGTCTGTGAAGAAGCTCATGGGATTTTAATTGGGATTACATTGGATCTGTACTATATTACTTTGGGCAGGATGGTCATTTTTACTATATTGATTCTTCCAGTCCATGAGCATGGGAGGTTCTGGAGGGATAGCACAGATTGTTAAGGCTAAGACTAACAACCAAAAAAAAAAAAAAAAAAAATGGAGAACTCTTAAAAGACTCAAAATGAGCCTACCACCTGACCCAGTCATAACACTCCTGGAATTTTTTTTTTTTTTAATGAGGATGTCCAACTTTTCTAGCACTGTTTGTTGAAAAGACTACCCTTTGCCAAGGATAAATTGGCTGTATTTATGGGATCTACTTTGGGTTCCTTTTGAGTTCCATTGATTTATTTGTCTTTTCTTTCTTGACTGTAACAGTACCTTGAATATTGTAGTTAAACAGATAGTCCTGAAGTTGTGTCATTTCTTCAGTTTTAACATTGTAGACTTTTATCTTAACCCTGTGATGGTTATTATGAGTCTTTTTTTTTCTTTGTGCAAGATTTTATTAAATGTCTTTACCGAGCAGCATCCAGCCTCCAGATGCCGCTGCCTAGGACTCTGTTACGCTGTAGGCACTGGCAGGGGCATGGCAGGCTGCTCTGGCTTCCCGCCCTTCTGTTCAGAGATGGGAGTGGAGGGCAGGATCTCCTCTTTGGGTTCACGCGGTCAGGCAGGGGCTTCTTATGTCCAATCTCACCACTTGGATCCCAGGGCAGCAGCATCTTCACTTTGATGCCCAGCACACCTTGTCTGAGCAGCACATGGCAAACCGCTGTGTCGACACAGCGGATCATCACAGCGGATGATCACCACTCCACTATGGATCATCAGGCCATCCACAAACTTCATGGACTTAGCCATCTGTCCTCGGAGCTTCCCAGACACCACAATCTCGCAGCCCTTGGCCCCACTCTCCATAATGAACCGCAGCACACCATAGCAGGCCTTCTGAACAGCAAACCCTGCTAGGAGTTTGTAACGTAGAGACCCCTCCTGGGCAATGGCACAAAGACCTCTTGTGGCCACCTTTTCTGCATAAAGCTCTACACGCCCCTCAGAGAAGCCAAACCTCTTCTGGACTACTGCAGTCAATTCTCTGATCCAGCTACCCTTCTCACCAAGAACGTTCTGTGTCCTAGTGGCCAAGATTATGATTTCTGTCCTGGTTGGGGTAACTCGAGCTTCAACTCCAGAGTAGCCATCTTCAGCCAGCTCCCGGGTGAGAAGTTCAGTTCAGCTTTGAAGATTCCATCAGCAACAAACTTCCTCCTTTCAGAAATCTGCACCGCCATCTTGCCGCCATGCACCTCGAAAGAGGATTATGAGTCTTTTGACTCTTCATATAAACTTTAGAATCAGCTTTGTCACATCCTTAAGATGACTTGCTGGGATTTACAGTTGGATTGCACCAAACTGATAGATCAAGTTGGGAAGCACTGACATTCTGACAGTTCCTGGGCAGACTTGTCTTGCTTCCTGCTTCCCCGTGGCGCTTGTGTTCCTGCACACTGCCTCCTCCCTTTATCTCCACATTCTAGCTGAGGCAGAGGGCTTGCTGACAGACCTGCTCTGTAGCCTACCTCACTCGTTTTTGCTCCTCTAATCATCTGTAAGACTGATGACCTGAATTAAGTTCTCTGTTAGGAATTGAAGTAACTTCTGTTTCCCTGGTTGATTCTTCATTGATGTGTGCATATAAAATACTTAGAATAGTACTTAGAATAGAACAATATTTTTCTTACATAATGTATCTAAACTAAAAATGAAGTGGAAATGAGTAAATGTATAAAGATGTTAAGTCTGAGTTAAAGAACC
The DNA here is from genome assembly GCA_009823505.1 of Rhizomys pruinosus. Classification (NCBI taxonomy): domain Eukaryota; kingdom Metazoa; phylum Chordata; class Mammalia; order Rodentia; family Spalacidae; genus Rhizomys; species Rhizomys pruinosus. Next base: position 483,339 of record VZQC01003726.1, on the reverse strand, counting down.
CCAAGCTCACAGCCCTTTTTTTATAATTTCAAAATACGTGAAGTTCTGAAGACTGAGTTTATAATAATTTACTTACAAATTCTGACTTGAACTGATATGAAGCTACCTGTGGCATTCATATATGACTCTCAGTGTGGTTTTATTACAAAAAATTAATGTGTTTATCTCAGAAGACAACCAGACTCCCCTAGGGAGGTGAACGAAATTTGCACATATAAACTCCAGATGACTTTGAATTCATAGATCCATTGGATCAGGTGTTTGTATATAACTCTATCACTTTTCAGTTTAAAAGAACTACAATTGACATAGGCCTTGCAGGATTGATTGAATGGCAGGGGTAAGAGGTAAGTGCATTCTGAGTAAAGAGAACGTTATGAAGAAATTTGTGGAAAGAGGCAGAATGAGCTACATGCTCAAAATAATAAACAGGAATAGAAAAGAAAGCAAGGGAAAAAGTATGATATTAAATGATCTTAAAATAATCAAACACTGGATATTATTGTTGTTAGGAAATGGAGAACTGTTAAGGATAATGACTTTGACGTTTTGTTCAAGGAGCATTAAATCAACTGGCTGGTTTAGTGTGGTAATTTTGGAGGTGGGGTACATTTAACAGGCTGCTTTAGTTGGGCAGACAAGTCAATCAAAATGGTACAACACTGTGCCAAACAAATATAGAATCTATATGTTGTGGCAATTGGCTAAATTGGGGGTAAGGTAACAATATCCTGGTTATTTAAGTTTTTGCCTAGAAGCTGAAAGGAGCATTACTAGCAGAAATCTGCAAGGCAGGGGATGAGTGAGTGTGGGAAGTTAGGATGTTTAAGTTAGGACATACTGAAGGATTCAAATGTGAAAACCATCTGGAGCTTATGGAATATACATGAAGGTAACAAATAAATATCTACTTCCCTAAAGTCATTTGTGGATTCATGAGGGTGTGAGAAAAATGATTTCAAATACGTTCTTCATTTGGAGTCAGCATATGGAAATCTGACTTCACAACTGATAGATTTGCTTTTAGAAAGCTCTTCAAAACAAAAGTCCTGCCAATGCCAGAATTTAAGTAGATTCTTGTAACTAAGAATACAAATCCCTGTTTTCATATTAACAGTTCACTTCCTTAGCACATATGCCACAGCTCCAGAATTACAAGCAGAGTGGACATAACCATTATAAAAAGAAAATTCAAAATGATATTATGGTTTAGACATTATGATGAGTTTACATTACTATTCTGGTGTGTTATGAAAATTCTCATTCCTCAAAAGTGGTTCACTGGACATTTATCCCCTTCCTTTATGCAGTGTCAGTCATAAAACCACAGACAGATTTTTATCATTGCTCAAGTTAGCACTGAATCTGCACTGTCAGAGAAGCAGATGTGCCTCTCTTATTTTAGAGACAGTGCTGCTCACAGGCAAGTTTTCAGATTTACAGCTAGTATCAAGTGGGTCTCTGTGTGTCTAGAGGGGGGTTACCTGTGAGATATCTATACCAAGACACATATTATTTTTTCTGGGCTGCTATGAAAACCCACCACAAATTGGGGAGTTAAACAACAGAAATGTACTGGTTTGGTTTTGCGAGCTAGAAGCCTGAAGCAAGGTGTCAGGAGGCTGTGGGTGGGATGGTAGGATCTGTTCTGGGCCTATGTCCTTGGCTCGTGGATGCTGTCTTTTCCTATGTCCTTTCTCATCATTGCCTCTGTGCATGTCAGTCTCTGTGTATAATTTTCTTTTATAAGAACACCAGAACAGGGTCTGCCCTGATGTTCTCATTTTAATTTTTTATTTTATAAAGACCCTATTTCCAAATAAGGTCACATTCTGAGACAGGTGAGGTTAAGGATCAAATGTGTCTTTTGAGGGGACATAGTCCTAGCTATAACAACACATCATCATAAGGTATACTCCTGCAACCTGTGCATCCTGGTTCCTGCTGCAACATGCAGAAAGGCTATTAAATGTGTTCAGAACTGGATAGAGCTGGTTGCTGTGTACACAAAATGGACTTCTTAGACAATGGGATGATATAGGTAGAAAACAAATTACTAATTCAAAAATGATTATTTGTTTATTGAATTCTCCCTTACTGTACAATAATAATATTATCTTGGACTGGAGGTATATCTCAGTGATAGAGCACTTACCTAACATGCATGAAACTCTGTGTTTGATTTCTAGTACTGAACAAATTTTCTGTAAAAAGAAGAGATTCTGGTTTTAACACAATGAGTAAAAGCAATAAATTAACTATGGAGAAATTGAAAGAAGGAATTTTATTTTACTTATTTTGTCACAATCACCTTTTAAAAAACATACTATTCATTGAAGCCTTATTTCTCATGGCAAAAAGTAGAAGGGACATGCATGGAATGGATGGATAAATACTGTATATCTCCTTACAATGGAAATATTGTGCTTGCCATAATTAATTTTTATTTATCTAATGGTAGGTTTCTGATTGCTGGGATTTGTTCTATGCTTAACATGTAGATTATTTAAATTAAAGAATGGATGATTTATAATTTACATAAGTCTATTGTTACCATTGCATTATCATTGAGGAAAAGAATAAGGAAGAATAAAAGAATAAAGACAAATAATGGAGTGACAGAATCTTTTCTAAATTACTAAAAATGTTGTACTATTAGAACTTAGACACTGGTCTAAGAAATTCAGTCCCTTCCTACTGTGCCCAGTTGAGGCTCTGCAAGATTAATGTTATTGAGTACATCTTGCAAATTAAGAGTTGAGCTGAACAATAATAGTATGGCATATGAAAGAGAGGCACTGTGAATTTAAGAGGTTTTGTTGTTTGTGTCTTTTACACAGCAATTGTTTAGATCTGTAGGTCAGCTGAAAGTTGCCTGATCTTAGTTGGGCTCAGCTGGGTGGGCCTGTGGGGATCATCTGGGCTCACTCATGTGTATGCAAGTCAGCTAATGTAGTCTGGGCCTAGCTGGGTGACTTGGCTTTATTCTCTGTGTCTCATTCTTCTCTTGGAATCTGTGAGCCAATTTGAGTATGCTGTCATGACTATGATGGAGGAATAAGAGAGCAAGTTCAAGTGCTTCAAGCCTTCTCTGAGCTTCAGGCTATGTTATGGGATTCATATTTTACGGATGAAGTCAAGGCTGAGGCCAGGGGGAAGAGGGAACAATTGAGAAGTCACATGGCAAAGGCCATTGATACAGAAGAAGGGCTAGGAAGAACTAGGGCCATTAGTCTACTGCAAATGGTCAAAGGTGGAAGCTACGAGAGAGAAGGGAGAGTTTATGGGATGTTTTTCACTCTAAGAATATGGTACATGAATCTTTGCTCAAATGTGCACCTTTGTGAAGATTACTGGACTCATTTATCTATAAACAGAGATTGACAATATCTGTATTGTAAAGAATAAATAGATGCCATTTATTCAACACTAAAATAAGAAAATTATCAAGTAAAAAGTATATAATGACATTGTGCATAAATGTAGAGAGGGATATAGGAAATATTCCTTGGCATGAAGAAATTATTTGATGAACATTAATGCAAAGTATGGAGAGGATGTTCCAAGGGGAGAGGAGGACTGGCATAAAATCAAATGTCAAAATAATGTTGAGTGAACTTATCTCATGATAATGATTTTCTTCTGTGTGGCAGATGTGAGGAAGACGCCAGACAAAACCCAAAAGATCCTCCTTTTTTTTACTTCTGTCTGGTATCTTTTCTTACAGGATTCTCTAGAGATGTGTGAAACCATAAAAAGGATCCAAGGAGGTTGGAATTAGATGCGTTTTGCTTCTCTCTAGCTTTTGACTTTCCCTCACTGTTTACTCTAACCTTTACTAGAACATCTTTATGTTCTTTAGTCATTAAAGGCTCACCAAAGTCCACCTCTGTGCAAAGCATTATACTTTGATGTGGCTGATGAGATGGCAGTGGCCACATGAGTGTTTGGAGACAAATGACAAAAGACACTAGGAAACTAGGTATTCTGCACTCTTTCAATAAGTTCTATCTTATTCTGCACTGACCTGCCTGTCCTGTGCCACGAGCTGCCTTCTGGAAGAGCTTCAGCTGAGCTCTGTGGCTTTATAGCTTCAATTTGAGTTTAGTAAATGGGATGCACCATCAGAGGGACAGAGGCTGGTGAGAGCGTTGGTTCCTGCTCTGCAGGCCTGAGGATTGGAGTTTATTGCACTATAGATGTCGTCATCCATCCAGCAGTGAGCAGCATCAGTCCCCCTGAGTTCTGCTAACTGTTTCTTCTCTTGGTGTTCAAGGTCTGGAGTTCACAGCTCCTTACTGCCGTTCATCCTGCAATAGTTCATCAGTACCCCACACAAACCTTTGTAGATTGTCCTTTCACCCAGCCTTCTTTATGCCATCTGTGTTCTGTTGGGACCTTGACTGAGATATCTTCCTGCTATATAGCTAATGTTGTTGAGGGATAAGTATTGCTAATATCTTTTCTTTCCAAATGTGATACTTTTTTCATGTATAGTTTTATACATTTGCTTTTGGTTTTGAAATGCCTTTAGAATGTACTATTAGTCTTCTATGAGATACTAAGGATAGCATGAGTTGCGTAGTCTAGTAGTGTGGGCCATCCCATTTATTCCCACAGTGAGCCATGTAGAAAACACGCATGGGAAAGCACACCACACAGATGCATTGTACGGTATCCAAATACAGAGAGAGCTTTATTCAAAATGGCCGGGTTTTATAGCCAGGGGCAAATCCTAGACCCATGACTCCCGCTTATGCACTAGGGGGCATTGGTTAGAATGCTAGCGAATTCATACTTAACATAACTGAATTTTCCCACATCTCACCCTTTAAATTTCTTTTTTTCTGAGAGTCAGGTGAGCCCATGGGAGAGGCCAACATCACAACAGAAACTGAGCTTTGAATGGCCAGCTGCTCAAGCCTGTCTTGAGTGCCAGGCAGGGGTGGAGGAGTGCGTGGGGGGGGAGCAGGTCAGACATGAGATTTTTATTTTTTACACTAAGGCCAACTAATATAAAAAAACCCAACCATGAAGTGAACCAATTGTTAAGCATAAGCAATGAATGTAAGTAACATTCATGCAAAACCAATTAGCAAGTAGCTATGCCCAAATTTTGGACAACCCCAGGTCTCCATAGTCCAGTTGGAGAAGCTTGTATGCACAAGTAGGTTTATCAAGTAAAAGTCTAGTCCGTATTTTTGAGATCTCAAGAATTACCCATATCTCCTCAGCCCTTACATTCTTCTGCACCCCCTTTTCTGCATCTCATCCCTGGGCCTCAGGGGACAAGGAGAAGTGGATGAGAAGCAAAACACTCTCTTTTCCTTTGAGGTGTCACTCTGAACTCCTGTCTGTCCAGGATGTTTCCTTCCATGGGTTCGTGGTTTATATAGGAATCCTTTGTTTAATCCTACTAACAAGCATAAACAGTGAGATAGTAAAGTCACTTAAATGACATTGATTATCATTACAAGTTACTCTGTGGGCACAGATACAAATATTCTGACCTCTGCAGCATTGTACAACACAGGTGCACCTACTTACATGCAGACAGTACACTCATACACATAAAAATAGAAGAGTAACACAATCACTCTTATATTTCATCAAGATTCCCAGGGTAAATTAGAGATTAGAGGAGTGAAGAGAGGCAGTTGGAGAATGTGAAAGAGAAGGAGGATGGAGAAGAGTTAACACAAAGTCTGGGGCTGGCTGTCAGGATGAACTCAGATGTGCAGAGTGGGGACATCAAGAAAGAGAAAGGAAAATGTCTTACTCAGCAGAAAGAACTACATCATTGAAAACAGAGTCAGAAAAATCACCAAGTACACTGTTTGGAGAACACGCGGATTAGCATGATTTCCTGTAAGTAGATACTGACCATCACAGGATGAGTCAGCAAACACAGCAAACATAGACACTCCTTAAATAACTAATGGGCCTAAAAACTGTAAAACAAAATTTTATTCAGAGCTAGACATTATTGTAAAATCTTTGAAGGCTTTATAGTGAAGCACAATGTGTTAATAGAAGAAAGCTTTAGTACCACCAATGGGTCATTCTGCTGAAGAGTGTTGGCTGGGGGCTAGGGCCCCCCAAACAAAGGCTATTTGCCTACGAGTTGGAGTACACACAAATGGGCACCAAACCCTGCTGTTAAAGACCTGGTGTGAACATAGAACATAGAGACAATGCTCGCAATGGGACAGTAGGTCTCTGAAATGACAGAAAGCATTACCAAAGTTCCTTTGATGAGGGGGTGAATGGGATATAGGTCTGTAAATATAAGGATACATATTTTGCATTTAACAACAAGTTACCTTAGCCTAGGGATGTGACAGCCTTGGGAATTTCTCTAAGATCTGTGACCTCTCCAGCCATGCGTATTTAGCTGTTTTTGATAGGTTTGCACATGTATAAACATGTGCTCAAGCAAACATGTGTGCATGCATACGGAGTCTAGTGGAACAACCACAAGTGTTGTTCCTCAGGCACCATCCACCTCTGACTTCAGACAGGGGTCTCACTTTCCTGGAGCTCCCTGCCTTCACAGACATATATTCCACCCATCCCCTCATCAAAGGATCTTCTTTTGTACCAGATAAAGACTATTACAGAGTATACAACTGGTCACATACAGACATTGTCTGTGAATTGCTTAGTAGCACATCTACAAAGCAACCTTTATGCCCAAGGCTTACACAACATAGACAAGGGGCCAAGAGGATACCAGTGAACCTCTTAAATCTCATTAGGAAGCTTAATGAGATCAGGGGGCCAGGAACTCAAAAGTCATAAATGGCCAAACTGTGGAGATTAGGAGTGTGCAGAGTGTGCATCCATGCACAAGTCTCCTATCCACACAAGGCCCAGGGACCATTGAGGAAGAAGGGGTGGAAAAACTGTAAGAGCCAGGGAGGCAATGAATACCCACATGGAAGTGAATCCTACAAGCTCCTGGGACCCTGCTCATATGAACGTACAGGTGTCAGCATGCACAAGACCCATGCAAACTCATGCAGACAAAACCCAGCATAGAACTGCAAAAATCAGCCAGGTGTGGTGGCACACGCCTTTAATCCTAGCACTTGGGAGGCAGAGGTAGGCGGATCTTTGTGAGCTCAAGGCCAACCTGGTCTACAGAGTGAGTTACAGGACAGCTGGGGCTACAGGGAGATCCTGTTTCAACAAGACAAAAAAAAAAAAAAAAAAAAAAAACCCTGCAAAAATTGGCAGCAGGACCAATCTTAGCTGAATAAATATTGGCAGCTGATTACTTGGGTAAGGAAGAGCTGGTCTTCTTAAGGTGAGGGACTTTGGACAGGCTGACTAGAGCTCAGTGAATGAACTTGCACCGAGGAATGGCTGGGGACACTAATTTGGCACAATAGGCCTTAACACAAATGAAAAAATGTATGAATTCTAGCGTGTGTTGGGGGGCTGTGGGAAGATGCCAGTGAGGGGGTATAAAGGTGGTTAAGAGTGATTGAGGAGGGGGCGTGCAGACTCAGTGGCCAGGTGAGGTCCAGTGCACAGCCTTGCTGCCTGGCCAAGGGCTCAACATCAGCAGCCAGGTGAGGTCTGGCATGTGGGCCAAAGGTGTAACCTCCCTCCCCCCCCATGCTCAAGCTACTGGTACTGTGGTGGAGACCATAAGCTGCTGATGCTGTGGTTCACTGTGGTCGGGACAATCCAGCAGGTGCAGTGTCAGCAATTCTAGGCTGTACAGCTAACACAGGAAGAAGCCAGCAGGAAGCAAAGTGAGTGACCAACCAGTCCTCCATATTAACATTTGAGATTAGCTCCAGAATCCAAACAAACACAAAAACAAACAAAAAATCCACATGCCAAAGACACAACAGAAAAACAATATGGGAAAAGCTCATAATAAATCCCCACTGAACACTATCCATCCTGTAGAAGATCTCGACAATGAGCTCTCCCTGGAAGGAAACCAAAAAACTGACCTTAGAAGGAAAACTGCAGACATATTCAAAGAAATCAAAGAATATAAAGAACAAATCAGAGAATTAAAGGGAGAGAATTAAAAACTCCAAAAAGAACTAGAGGAAGAGAAATACAAACTCTGAAAAGAACTAGAGGAAGAGAAGTACAAACTTTGAAAAGAACTAAAGGGAGAGGATGATAAGCTCTGGAAGGAAGTGGAAACACTGAAAAGATCTCAGGCTGAAAGGAAAAAAGAAACTGACTAGCAAATCAAGGAGCTACAAGAAGAGAATGCAAAGCTCCAAAAGGAAGTGGAAATCCTGAAGAATTCACAGGATGAAATGAAAAAGGAAATTGAACATTCATCCAATCAGCAGGAAAGGATGGGAAAAAGCCTCAGAAGCAGGATGGATGAAGCAGAAAAAAGAATATCAGATCTAGAGGATAACACAATGCTAGAAACACAGAGCTAGAAACCTTAAGTAAAGATTATGAAAAATTAAAAAAAAACCAAGAGTGGAACAACCAGGAAATGTGGGACACCATGAAAAGACCAAACCTCCCTCTTATATTGTGAATCCCTTAAAAAATAAGTAAATAAAAATAAAAAAAGAAAAAAAAAGACCAAACCTCCACATCTTGGGGATAGAGGCAAGAGAAGAACCTCAAGATAATGGTATTGATAAGATCTTCAACAGAATAATAGAAGAAAATTTCCCCAAACCAAAAAAACACAAATTCATACAAATGCAAGAAACACATAGAACACCAAATAGATAAGACCAGAAAAGAAATTCCCCATGGCATATCATAGTTAAAACACTAGATGCTCAAAACAAAGACAAAATAGTGAAAGCCACAAGAGAAAAACAAGAAGTTACATATAAGGGGAAAGCCATCAGAATCATAGCTGACTTCTCAATGCAAATGATGAAAGCAAGAAGAACATGGACCAAAGTATTCCCAGTGCTAAACGACTTTAGATGCCAACCCAGATTACTATACCCAGCAAAAATGTCAATTATAGTTGAAGGAGAAAGAAAAATCTTTCATGACATAATCAAAATGAAAGAACATATGTCAAAAAACCCTAACACTTCAGAAAATACTTGAAGCAATTCAAAGAACAGAGGAAAGGAGCAACTATACCCAAGCAACCAAAGAGAGAAATTAACAAAAGCGTAACAGAGTAAATAAAAATCTAGACCAAGAATGTAAACAAAAAATAAGTTGAACAATACAATACACCAAATGGACCTCACAGATATCTACAGAATATTCCACCCAAACACACCAGAGAATATACTTTCTATTCAGCATACCATGGAACATTCTCCAAAATCAACAACATACTGGGACACAAAAGAAATGTCAGCCAGGAATGGTGGCACATACCTTTAATCCTAGCACTTGGGAGGCAGAGGCAGGTGGATCTGTAGACCAAGGCCAGCCTGGTCTACAGAGTGAGTTCCAGGACAGCTGGAGCTACAGAGATACCCTGTCTTGAAAAGACCAAAAAAGAAAAAAAAAAAAAGAAAGAAAGAAAGAAAGAAAGAAATGTCAACACATACAAAAGGATTGAAATTATTGCATGCATTCTATCAGACCAAAGTTCAATAAAGCTCAATAATAACACCAGGATAAGTCCTACTAACTACAAGAACACATGGAGACTAAACAACGCAAAAATAATGATTGGATCAGGGAAGAAATAAAGAATGAAATAAAAGCATTCCTGAAACTAAACAAAGATGACAATACAACACAACAATCCCTGTGGATACATTAAAATCAGTCCTAAGAAGGAAATTTATAGTCCTAGGTGCCCACATTAAAAAAAAAAAAAAAAAGAAAGAAAGAAATAAATGATCGTGGGAGAGGGACATGGGTCTTATTCTTTTATATGTTATTTAATTTAAAATTACATGGTATTTTACTTAAAAAACATTTTAATAAACATGACTTTGGGATTAACATATATAAATGCTTCTCTATAATTGTTTTGTGTTATGTGATCATCTTGTAACATCCTCTTTTACCTGTAGGATAATTAACTTAAGGAATTAAGTTTGGTTCCCAAATTAACAACCTACCAGTCACCCCCCAAAAAAACATGGACAAATTTCATGAAAATTTACACCTGATCCCTGCCTATAAGTATGTGTACTACAGTGGCCTTTTGGGACTCATGGTCAAAAAATAAAATAAAATTAAAAAAGGGGGATACAGATATACATAAAACCTTTTTGCAAAAAACTTTCAATTTATCTTAAGACTAATTAGGGAAAGATTTTTGTATGTTCCCACAGGTCAAAACGTCACCAACTCAAAGGCTGAAAGAAAGGATACAGCCTTCCGTCTGTAGGTTGTAGCAAAGAAATACCAGCAGTAAGTCACCCATCTTAATTGTGATTAGGAGATTATACGCCACCGTAAGGCTTTGTCATCTTTCTCAGGAAAACAAAAGTAATCCAGGGATTAACAACCATCCAACATCTGGGTCTATACCAAAGTACCTACCATAGTAACTAGCAATGTTTAATACGTATATATATCAGCGCTTGTGCTTCATTAGTTGGATTGAAAGCTTATCCCTGGGCAATCGGCCTGCCCCATGAAAGGAAACATCAGAAACTGATCAGAGTCAAAACAACATCCAGGCAAAGGAGGACTGTTGTGCTTTCTTGTCCACCTGTGCCCGCTCTAAGCCTAAGGAACAATCTGTGGAAGAGGGGGAATGGTAGATGTAGGGGCTGCAATTGGGGGGAATGGTAAAACTAGACAATATAGTTGGGACCCTATATTGATCAACTTGATGGAACATTCAAGCCCCTCCACGGATGGTGGGAGCCCTTGGGCTCTGTAGGCTGGGGCACAACTGCTGCAAATGTGGTTTAAATGCGGATGTTTGTTCCTAAAAAAATGGAGCTAGATATTGCATTTGAACTAACTGGGAAGAAAATGCTAGTTGTTTTTTGTACGTTTGTATTGTGGTTGGTCCTCCTATATTTTTCTGATATTATACAACATCATATGTAACATTTTCTTTTATTGTGATAATTTAAAGGAAATAAGTTTAAAATTTACTCCCACATAGTAGAATCTCATAGTCCAGTCATATTGCATTAAGAGCAAAGTGTTTGTATGGGGTAAAATTTATTTACGCAGGTCTCCACTCTGCCCAACGCTTTATCCACAAACGTTAGGTATTTTAAGGCTGTAGTGAAATTGTTAGAGCGTTACGTTAAATTTAGGTGTGCGGACTTGGGGAAATGGGATCAATTGCACCTATTGGGAAAACATGTTTTTGTTTTATTTTATTTGTTTTGGATACTTGGTTACGGTACAGCACTGCTCCTCTTTTTTCTGCATTATACACCCACACCCTTTCTCACCTTTCTTTTTACTTGTAGGACCCTTTAACGAACTCAGCTTAACCTTTCCTATCCCAACTAGGTGAGCATACACGTCATGAGAAAAAACAGCTTTGGGTAAATTTAATGAAAACTATGCCTTGGCTCCTGATTTATGGGTATGTGTAATACAATTTAGGCATCTATAGGTCAAAACATAAAAACCTAAAAAAAAAAAAAGAGGAGGTGGGGTACTATCCTTTCTGGATACAAATGGTAAACTCTGTGTTCCAAACCTGTTGATAAATTTTCAATTTTCTGATTTTAAAACTAACAATGGGAGGAGAATTTTATGTTCCCACAGGTAAAAATCACCAATCTAAATGCAAATGCTGAAAACACTACTACAACTTATGGCTATGCAGGATGACTGGGAAAAAGGAATACCGCAGGCAGAGCCGGGCACCAGCAGAGAGGTCAAGTTGGCCCCATCTATGAAACTTAAAGAAAGGAAAGGGAGGGACCTCAGTGACTGCCTGAGATTCACCGACCTGGCCATGAGCATCTCTCTGAATACTCTTGGGGTTAACTTTATGCTCTTTTTTTTTAACCTTATATGGGCCGCGATGAACTTTGCCTTCCAGATACTGTGACTGAGAAACCTCCTACCTCGTCACCTCTTTATAGAAAAAAGAAAAAAACACGATGGTAGTCAATGAAACCACATCCCTAATTGTAATTAGACCACATTGCGCCTTTGGTTCGGTCCGGTATACGTGTCCTGCTTAAAACAGGACACAAAATGTAGTTACGTGATTGATAGGCATGAGCCGCCGACTGTGAAAGGATTTTTTCTATCTAGAGCCAAATTCATAGTAAGGCACAAACATTCCAGAGTCAAGTGTTAGAATGTTGGGTGGGTATAGTAATTAAGCAAATATCGTAGAACAGCGAAAGCTCGGCAGATTCTCGGGCACCCATCAAGCACTGAACATTTATCCTGCCTAGGATTTTGCCACCGTGTCTGGCATTAGGGCGCTTTTTTCAAAACCCACCCCCCCCACCACAATATTATTCCTTTTACCCCCCCCAAATTACTAAAGGCCTTTGCCCTTTTTATAAAGGGCATATATGCCCAAGGAGAAAAGCCCGGCAGTTACTTTTCTATGTAATCCTTTAGTATGTAGGTTTTCGTATAGTAGTAGTTCTCTTTTTCTTTTTTTTCTTCCTTACGCTACTAAGTAACCCCCGTTAAGTAACCACTTCGTAGGGTTACCCAGTAACCTTCCTTCCAAGAGTAAAGTCAGTCCCCCCTCACTTGCTTTTTCCCTCGTCTTTGTTTTTCTCCCCTGTCCCTCGTCAGACCCCGACCCCTTCCCACCCCCCTTGCCCCCCGTGGTCCTCCCTTTTTCCCTCTTCCTCTTTTCGTTCTCTTTTTCCTTTTTTGTTGAGCCTTTGACACTTTGAACAATCGTTTATTGATTGGACTGTTCGGTTCCATACCTGCTAGTTCCGCGTCACTTAACCTGGTTATCTGATTATCTTACCCATTTGCTATTTTCCCGTTTCATTGGTGAGTGTAGTTTCCCCCTATGACCCCCTTTTAAATCCCCCCCCGGCCCTTCTCACGACAGTACAATACAGTTCCACCAACCATTTTTTTTTTCCCCCTCACACCCCACATTCATATAAATTCATGCTTTGGGTTCCTTCCACCCCCCCCTTTCTTTTCGACGTTCGAGATCCAAATGCCACTTTCTTTCGATTGCGTTTACTTTCTTACACAAAACCACCCCACTCAACCCCCCGACTTTTTTATACCCCTCCTTCAGAACATATCCACCTCAGGCCCCACCCCTATCCACACCCCTACCCCCAACCCTACACCCTGGACCTTCTGGTCGGATTTTACAGTTTCTGCCCTTTGCCTCGCCCTGCACCCTCCTTTTCCTTTGCCCATCTCCCCCACCCATTTTTTTTACGCGCCGGCAGCCAATCCGCCTCCTAGTTCCCCCCCACCTTCTCCCCGTGTCCCCCCCCCCCCTTTTTTTTGTTTTGTTTTACTTTTCTACTTTTCTATATATTTGTAAATATTTTTCTAGATCCATCTATGATGTCCTCTTTTATCTTCCGGCCCAGGCCTTATCTTCATTTCCAAATTCCCGCGCCATATCTTCCTCCTTCTCTTTCCTTCCCCCTTCTCCACTTTCCAGCCTTCCCATTAATAATTCCCTCACAGTTTTTACCCCCCCCCTCTTTTCCGCTTGTCGATTTTTGGCCATGCCACAAGTTCCTTTTTCCTTTATGGTCCTACCTCTAGTCCTGCTTTTTTGGTTCTAGTACGACTTCTTGTTGGTTTTTTATCATACAGCATACAATAATTCCGACGCACCCTATTTTCCCCCCGTTCGTCGTACACCCTTTATACGTCATTCCACTCCTTCGCGTGGCGGGTATTCCCGCACGCACTTCCTCCCCTACCTTCTCCCATTCCACTCCTCTCGCATTTTCTTTCTCCTCCCTTTGCGCTCCTCTCCCCTTTTTGTTTGCGCTCCCCTCCTCCTTTTTTCCTTTTTTTTTTTTTTTCTTTTCCCCCCCCCTCCTCCCGCGTTTTTCCTCCCTCTTGTCCTCTCTCTTTCCCTATGCCTATCACACGCTCTGCATCCTTGACTCTTCTTTCTTCTCCTTTTTCCCCTTTTTCTCTCTCATATTTTTACTAACTTGTATGTTCTTCTTTCCGTTATCCTTACCTTAACTCCTGCTCCCTTCCTCCCCCCCCCTCCTCCCTTCTCCCCCTCCCCTCCCCTTCCCCTCTTTTGTACCTTCTCTTTTTTCTGTACATTCTCCCTACCACCCTGCTTTGTGCTTTTCTTTTTTTAGTTTTTCCCCCATGTACTATCCCTAACCTTCCACTCTATCAAGCCATGCCTTTGTTCTCCCACTCTCATTTCCCCCCGCCCCGGTTCATCTGTTCTTTCCCCATTTTTCGTCCCGTTTTTTGCGCTTGCTTCTCCTTTTTTTTTTATTCACTGGAACAACTCTATTCCTCCCCTCTCCGGCCTCGGTTATCTCATGGGAAAAAACCTTGTCCTCAACACTATTTTCCTTCCATGCCCCAAGTGGCCCCAAAGCCCCAACGGTACATTGCAGGGAAGGCTTAAATCTGAAACAGACCCTAAAAAGTCCAAAATGACAATCCCAAAGAAATTAGGAACTGTTTTTTCTCACCCCACTTGTGCCCATTTCCCAAAGCCCAGGGAAACAAACTGCGGAAGGAGGAGGCGTGGTAGATTGTAGGGCCCTGCAGAGGATAGGGGTGAATCATGGGTGACATACAAAGAAATGTCTGGGGCTGGAGAGATGGCCTTAGTGGTTACAGAGCCACGGACTGCTCTTACAGCGGGACGGGTTCGATCCCCAGCCACCACATGGCGGCTGAGAACCGTTGACTGACTGAAACTCCAATTCCGGAGAACTCCAGTTCCCGGGGAATCCTACACCATCCCTCTTTTTTTCTGACCTCCGCGGCATTGCTACGACACGGTGGCACAAACCCCTGCATTTTTGCGGACAGTACATTCAAACACATACATAAATAAATAAAACATAAAATTAAAAAAAAAAAAAAAAAAGAACGGATTTAAGACAGGATATATAGTCTGGACTCCCTAACTGATCAACCCTGTCTGTGCATACAAGCTTCTCCAACTGGACTATCGGAACCTTGGGTTGTTCAAAATTTGGACATAGATACTTGCAAAATGCACCAATTACCTAATTGTATGACATACTGAGTAACATCAATGTTATCTGCAAACAACTGTGTCATTATATTGTCGAATCCCTTAAAAATAAAAAATAAAAAAGAAAAAAGAAAAAAAAAGGAAAAAAAATCCAGCATCCTTTCATGCTTAAAGTCCTAGAGGGAATTGGACTGGAGGGATGATTCCTCAACGTAATCAAAGCCATATACAAGAAACCCACAGCCAACATCATCCTAAATGGAGAAAAGTTAGAAACATTCTTAAAGGCGGGAACAGGGCAAGGCTGCCCATTATTGCCATTCCTCTTCAATATAGTGCTTGAAATGCTTGCTAGGGCAATCAGGCAGGAAAGGGAAAGTAAGGAGTACTATTTGGAAAAGAGGAAGTAAAACTAACCCTTTTCACAGATAATATGATAGTTACCTAAGGGATGCTAAAAACTCCACCAGAAAACTCCTAGAAATGATTAAAAGTTTTAGTAAAGTGGTGGGATACAAAATATACCTAGAAAAATCAGTAGCCTTTCTTTACACCAACAGTAAGCAACTAGAGAAGGAATATAAGGAGACCTTCCCAATCACAATTGCATCAAAACTACCTGGGAATAAATCTAACTAAATACATGGAAGACCTCTATAACCAAAATTTAAAAACCCTGAAGAAGGAGATTGATGACATCGAAAGATGGAAAGATCTCCCATGGTCATGGGTCAGAAAAATTAATATAATAATGTCCATTATACCCAAATTAATATACAGATTCAATGCAATCCCAATCAAAATCCTCATGAGCTTTTTCACAGACTTGGAAAAAAAATCCTTAAATTCATTTGAGAAAAGAAAAAACCCTGAATAGCTAAAGCAACCCTGTGTGAAAAGTGCAATACAGGGGAGATTACTTTACCAGATTTCAAGCTATATTACAAGGCTATAGTCATAAAGAGCCTGGTAATGGCACAAAAACAGAACCATTGACTGATGGAATAAAATTGAAGATCTGAACTCAGATAACTTCAGCCACCTTATATTTGAAAAAGGGGCCAAAAATCTCAATGGAGGAAAGATAGCATCTTTAGCAAATGGTGTTGGCAAAACTGGATCACCATTTGTAGAAGAACAAAATTAAACCCCTACTTCTCTCCCTGCACAAAAATAAATTCCAAGTGGATAAAAGATCTCAACATGAAACCCAAAACCCTGAAGGTGATAGAAGAAAAAGTTGGCAGGAACCTACAAGACATAGGCATAGGAAAAGACTTTCTAAATCAAACAGCAGTTCCACAGGAAATAAGGACAACAGCTGACACGTGGGACCTCATCAAACTCAGAAGCTTCTGTACAGCTAAAGAAACAATCAAGGAAGTGAAGAGAAAACCCACAGAATAGGAGGAAACCTTCACCACTGATACATCTGACAGAACATTAACATCAAGAATATATAGACTACTTAAAAAACAAAGAATTAAGAAAACAAATGACCTACTCAAAAGCTGGAGTAAAGAGCTGAACAGAGAGTTCACCAGTAAGGAAGTAAAGATGGCTGAGAAACATCTGAAAAAGTGTTCAACATCATTAATAATTAAAACCACTCTAAGGTATCATCTCACACCAATAAGATTGGCCAAGATCAAGAAAACAAAAGACACCAAATGCTGGAGAGGTTTGGGGGGAAAGGGGAACACTCATCCACTACTGGTGGGAATGTAAACAACCACTCTGGAAAGCAGTGTGTAGAACCATTAAAAGACTCAAAATGAGCCTACCACCTTACCAGTCATAACACTCCTGGGTATATACCCACAAGACTCATCCTACTGGAAAGATACATGCACACCTATGTTTATTGCAGCTCTCTTCACAATAGTTAAGAGCTGGAACCAACCCAAATGCCCCTCATCTGATGCCTGGATAGCAAAAATGTGGTAGATCTACACAATGGAGTTATATGCAGTGGTAAAGAAAGATGACATCATGAATTTTGCAGGTAAATGGATGGAACTCGAAGCCATTATGCTAAGTGAAGTAACAGAGTCCCGGGGGGGGGGCAAATGGTTTCTCTCATTTGTGGATGCTAAAGCCAAATCCCCAGTTGGTAGGCAAACTGGCAACTTTATTATTATATTTCTTTGTATCTGAAAGCAACTGTCCTATTATAATGAGAGTCTCTTAATGGGCTCTAGAATTGACCTACCACTTATATATTCACACATTACAATTATCATATATGGGTGTAGGATATGTATTCATATTATAGAGTAATATAAAATTAAAGGGAAAAATGTGAACCCCAAACACATTTTAGAATGAACATACAGTTTATTCCCAGAGGTCATAATTTTGATACATATGTGTTACCTATATAGGCATAATTTGGAGTAATACAAAGGGGAGGGAACAACAACAACATAAGGAATGGGTCAAAGAACAGTTAAATTTTGCTCAAAACAACAGGCCTCTGCAGAAAAAGTCCTTGGAAACACTGTACAACACAAGACATGTATGGCAGGATGCATAAACTGGGGTAGGGGAGGGGCAGGGAGAGGGGAATGTAGCCAAATTGGAATGAAATGATATATGAAATATACAAAATGTCAATAAAAAATAAAATATTAAAAAATAATAAAAGATTAAAAAAAGGCTGATTGAGATGTTATATATGAAATAAATAAAAATTCAATAAAAAATAAATTAAGAAGGTGAAAACAAAACAAAACCCCAAAACAAAATAAGGGACAGTTCCATAACCCTGAATAATTTCTTGTGCCTCTGTAATTTTTCTCTCTCATTCTTTTGTTTCAAAAAATGTTATTAAAAATTTTAATTTCCTAAATGTGTTTTCATCATATCCACTCTCTCCCATCTCTTTCCCGATCTGTCCTTACCTCCCTATGCAGCCAACTTCATTTCCCCTCTCCCCATTGTGTCCAATTTGTGTTGCTCAAATATTCTTGAGAGTGGCATGGGCCTGGAGCATGGTTTACCGATCAGGGGCCATACCCTTAAAGAAAACTCACTCTTCCTGTCCCTGCAGCTAACATGCCAGTAGCTCCTTGGTTAGGGCCTCATCCCTCTACTCCATGCTAGGATTTTATCTGTTTGATCTTGAACAGGTCTTGTGAAAAGAAAACTCACTCCTCTTCCCTAAGTAGCTACTGATTTTTCTTATGTCACTGACTGTAGATTAGTTTATATTTTCTAGGACTTTGAAAAACTGCAGTGTACACAATATGTTCTCTGTTTTGTTTGACTCATTTTGTTCAGTAATTTAATATACATAACTAATTGTAAGCAGTCATATTGGTCTGTAATTTAAGAAGAGGTACAGTTGGCAGTAGTCAAAATACAAGAATGTGTGAGCAGACATGTGCTCGAGAGCATCAAGATGAATCACAGACAGCACCCTGCTGTGAAAGCTACAATAGGCCCAGAGGTATGTGCAGGCAGGGCTTCAGGTTGAGGAAATTTGGCTTGTTGCTGGAGGGATTGGGGCAGATAGATACTAAGAGAATCCTTCCCCCATGGAGTCTTACTTTAACTGTGACTCCTAGGCATGTGGCACTTGGATTCCCTGAGGACATTTCAGTAATTTTTTGGCTGTTGGAGTTATTACATCACAATATTTTTGTATGGGCCTCAAGAAACAATTTCAACAAATTTCCTGAGTGAATATTCTTGTTAACTTGAAGCATTCATCTTATCCAGTAGGCCCTCTCCTCCATAGTTATTGCATTTGATAACAGATTGTTTAATTTATGTTAATGAATGAAAATATGTGGCGTTTATCTTATCTCTCCTTTGCCTTTGATCATATAGATCCTTGTTTGGCTGAATCTAGTCATGATTTTGGAATAGTGCTCAAAGCTCTACATCAAGCAGGTTCTACTTACCAATTAGTTATCAGGGAAGATGAAATATATTTGTTAAACCAGAGTTTAAATTATGGCTTCATAAGTAAGTACCTTCAATGTTAATCTAGTACCATAATTCTTCTTTTGTAATTCTTTCAGGGGGCAGAACAATAGATTTCTCAATATCTTTTCTTTTGGCTAATGTAAGTAAGTTTGAACAACAAGATGGTCACCCTGTCTAACCTTTCTCAGTGCCAGGTAAGTTCTCTGTCTTAAAGACTTGAATTTTTCTCTTAGTTTTGATGACAGTTTAACAGAAAAAATATTTCTTTTAAAAATTTAGATTTGTGAATGCACAATGCTTAGATTGGGGATTTCCAGTACTACCTGAAGCACAGAGTACTGGGATGTGGGCTAAACAGGCATACAGGCATTACCCCTCCCCCCCAACTGGAATTGCTGAGGGAGTGTCCAAGTGGATTCTTTTGAGAACCTTCAGAACAGAAAGGTAAGAGTGAGTTAGACTTCCAATAGAAAGCATAAAACTTAGACAAGTCAACACTCCAATAAACTAGGAAAAAAAAATCAAGAACACATGGAGACTAAACAACACACTACTGAATAACGAATGGGTAAAGGAAGAAATAAAGAAAGAAATAAAATCATTCCTGGAACTGAATGACAATGATAATACAACACAACAAAACCTGTGGGATACTTTAAAATCAGTCCTAAGAGGTAAGTTTATAGCCCTGGATGCCTACATTAGAAAAAGAGAAAGCACAAGTGAGCGATCTAACACTGAAAGTAAAAACACTTGAGAGAGAGACAACAACAAATGAACCCTAAACACAACAGACAGGAAGAAATAACAAAAAATCCAAACAAAAATCAATGAAATAGAAACAAAGAAAACAATACAAAAAAAAAAAATCAAGGAATCCAAAAGTTGGTTCTTTGAGAAAATAAACAAGATAGACCTCTAGCCTAGTTAAGCAAAAGAAAGAAGGAACAACTCTAAATCAGTAGAATCGGATCCATGATGAAAGGGGAAATATCATAACAGGCAATGAAAAGATCCAGACAATCATACGGGAATACTTCAAAAACCTATATTCTACTAAAGCAATTTGAACACCTAGGAGAAATGGATGAATATCTGAAATCCTGGGAATCACCAAAGCTCAACCAAGAAGAGATCCTAAGCTTAGACAGACCCTAATATATGAAGAAATTGAGATGTAATAGAAACCTCCAACTAAAAAAAAGCCAGGCCCCGATGTTTTCACAGCAAATTCTATAAAACATTTAAAAAAGATCTACAACATAAAAAAAAATAACAGAGGGAATTCTCCAAAATTCCTTCTATCAAGCAGCATACTCTAATACCAAAACCAGGCAAAGATACAACCAAAAAGGAGAACTATAGACCCATCTCATTAATGAACACAGATGCAAAAATTCTCACACAACAAATACTTGCAAAGTGCATACAGACCACATCAAGATCATCCATATGACCAAGTGGATTCATACCAGAGATGCAGGAATGGTTTCAACATATGAAAATCAATAAATATCATAACCACATAAATAGACTGAAAGACAAAAACACATGAAACATCTCATTGAGCGAAAAAGCTTTTGACAAAATCCAGCATCCCTTCATGCTTAAGTCCTAAGGGAATTGGATTGGAGGGATCATTCCTCAAGTAATCAAAGCCATATACAGAAACCCACAGCCAATATCATCCTAAATGGGGAAATGACAGAACATTCCCCTTAAAGGTAGGACTTGGCAAGGCTGCCCCCTGTCACCACTGTCCTTCAATATAGTGCTTGAAACATTTCTAGCAAGGCAAAGAGAAAATTAAAAGGAGTACTAATTGGAGAGAGGAAGTCAAGCTATCCTCATTTTCTGGTGGTACAATTGTTTACTTAAGGGATGCTAAAAAACTCCACCAGAAACTCCTAGAAAGTGATTAAGAGTTTTGGTAAGGTGGCAGGATACAAAATTAACCTAGAAAAATCAGTAGCCTTTCTTTACACAACAACAACAACTGAGAAGGATTCAAGGAGACCTTCCCACTCACAATAGCCTCAACACAATAAAATACTAGAAACAAATCTAGTCCAAAGACACCAAAGATCTCTACAAAAAAATTTAAACCCCGAAGAAGGAAATTGAAGAAGACATCAGAAGATGGAAAAAACCTCCCATGCCTATGGATTGGGAAAATTATATAGTAAAAATGTCCCATTCTACCAAACTCATGTACAGATTTAATGCAATCCCAATTAAAATCCCACGAGTTCTTCCACAGACTTGGAAAAAAGTCCTTAATTTCATTTGGAAAACAAAAGACCCGACATAGCCAAAGCAACCCTGAGTGACAAAAGAACAAAATGCAGGGGCCATCTTTTTTTAAATTTTATTTATTTTTGTAGTGTGATGAATGTACTGTCTGCTGTAAGGTTTGTGCACGCCGTGTCATGCAATGCCGTGGAGGTCAGAAGAGGTCTTGGATTCCCTCGCCTGGAGTTTCTCCTGGAACTGGAGTTACAGAGGGTTCTTAGCTGTCCATGTGGGTGCATGGGGTACCAACCGGGTCCTCTGCAAGAGCAGTTCGTGCTCTTAACTGCTAGGCCATCATCTCCAGCCCCGCAGGGGGCATCTTTTATACCACACTTCAAACTATACTACACAGGCCTATAGTACATAAAAACAGCTTGGTACTGGACAAAACAGACCTGTTGACAATGGAATAAAACTGAAAATCCAAAACTGAGCATACACAATTTCAGCCACCTCATATTTGACAGGTGGCCAAGAAGCCAAATGGAGGAAAGACAGTCATCTTCAGCAAGTGGTGTTGGCCACTGGATCATCACTTGTAGAGAATGAATTTAAACCCCTACCTCTCACCCTGTTGCAAAAGTCAATCCAGATGACAAAGACCTCATCATAAAAACCAAAAACTCCTGAAGGTAACAGAAGAAAAAATTGGTGAGCAGACAACAGACTAGGCATAGAAAAGACTTCCTCAATCAGACAGCGCTGGGCAAGAATTAAGGTCGACAATCGACAAATGGGACCTCATAAAACAAAAAGCTTCTGTATACAAAAGAAACAACCAAGGAAGTGAAGAGAACCCACAGAGTGGGAGGAAACCTTCACCTTAGATACATCAGACAAGCATTATTCCCAGAATATACAAACTATCAGAAAAACAAAGAAAAAAAAGAAAACAAATGACCCACTCAATAGATGGAGCAAAAGAACTGAACAGAGACTTCACAAGTGAGGAAATTAGAGATGGCTGAGAAACATCTTAAAAGTGTTCAAATGCGCTAAAATTAAGGAAAATGCAAAATTAAAAACTACTTTAAGATAATCATCTCACTCTGATCAAGACTGGCTCAGGATCAAAGAAAATAAATGATACCAAGTGCCTGGAGAGGTTGTGGGGAAAGGGGAAACTCCAGTACATCTGTTGGTGGGAATGTAACAACTTGTACAACCCCTATGGAAAGCAGTGTGGTTTGGAAAGATCTCAGGAAACCTGAATGCCACCTGACCCAGCCATACCACTCCTGGGCCATAGTCACCACAAGACTCATCTTACCACAGAGTACACACAGCCATGTTTATGTAGCTCTCTTCACAAATAGCAAAAGAGCTGGAACTAACCCGAAGTCAGCCTCTGCAACAGATTGGTGGATAGAGAAAATGTGGTACATTTACACAATAGAGTTCTATGCAGCAGTAAAGAAAGATGACATCATGGGCTTTGCAGGTAAGTGGATGGAGCTAGAAGACATCATGCTAAGTGAAGTAACACAGTCCCAGAAAAACAAACGATGAATGGTCTCCCTCATCTGTGGATGCCAGGGCCAATTACCTAATTGTATGGCAAACTGACAACGTTAATGTGATCTGAAAACAACTGTGCTCTTATATTGTGAATCCCTTAAAAAATAAATAAAAATTGCTGGGCGTGGTGGCACACGCCTTTAATTCTGGCACTCGGGAGGCAGAGGCGGGCGGATCTTTGTGAGTTCAATGCCAGACTGATCTACACAGTGAGTTCCAGGACAGCTGGGGCTACAGGGAGACCCTGTCTCGAAAAGACCAAAAAAAATAAAATAAATAAAATAAAATAAATAAATAAATAAAAATTTAGATTTGTTCTTTAACAATTGTGTATGTGTGTGTGTGTGTGTGGTGTATAGCATACGCTGACCATATTTACCTCTGTTACTCTTTCTTATCCCCTTCCTTCTCTCTCTGAACCCCTTTATCTTTCCAAGTCCCCCTCCTACTTTCATGTCTTTTGTTTAATGACCCACTGAGTTTAATTAGGGTTGATTGCATGAGCATGGAAAGGTTGTTTACTGGAGCATATGCAACTTAGTGTTGCATTGGATTTCATGAGCGTTTCACTAGTGGATAGACTGCTGATGAAGACTGCACTCCTTTCTCCGACAGTCGTTAACTGCCAGTAGCTCCTCACTTAGAGCTGGGGCCTCATAAGCTCCTTCCCCATCCATATCGGAGTGTTGACCAACTCAGTCCTGTTCAGGTTTGGCAGCTGCTATGAGCTGGCTGAACCCTCACTTTTTGCCTTGAGACTTCACACACTTCTCCCCAGCACCAGTCACTCTTCTCTATCAATCTCTCTGACAATTGATGGTCAAGTTAATCATTCTAAAGTTCTACTGCCTTTATTAACCATTATCTGAAAGTCATCAGTAGATATTCTTTCCTATTAAAACATAACCACAGTGAATCTTCCACGTGGGCCTGGTCTTCTGGGGAAACTTCCAAGCTTCTGCCCCTGAATTGAAGTTGACTTTTACTTCTGTATATTCCTTAATTGATGTTAAACTCTGAAAGAATGACATTGCTGGTATATAATAACTACATATTAAACTTTTGCTGAATGACTAAATGAAGGGGCCTGTTCCTACACACTAGCAGACAATATGAACTAGTAAAATTTCTTCTGGAAACTAGTTTGCCAGGATCAACATTAAGTAAAACAATATTTGATCTTAAAATAATATTTCTGAGAATGTACTCTGGGGTTATCTTTCAGTAGGGAGATGCTGTTCATGAAGTATTAACTATAATAATGAAATGAAATGCCAGATGGGCTTAAATCAATAATAAAAGAATGATTAAATAAATTAAGGTTAATCCACTCAAATGAATACTATGAAAGCAATAAAAATGATTACAAAGGCCCCCCTCTTTCTCTCTGCCATGCTGTCTGGTTCCACCACGTGTCTGCAGGCTGCCCTTGTTGGTAATTCCACATGGAAGTAAATCTTGTTCCTGGCATAAAAAAAAAAAAATTACAAAGATTACTTAGCATGGAGCAATTTTATGACCTGTTTCTCTTTTTAAAAATATTGAAAATTAAACTATATTTTATTTTTATCTAGGAAAGATAATCTTTTTAAAAAAATTTATTTATTTCTGTATGTGTATGAATGTACTGTCTGCATGTAGGTTTGTGCACCTGTGTCGTGCAATGCCTCGGAGGACAGAAGAGGGTCTCGGATTCCCCTGGAACTGGAGCTCTCCTGGAACTGGAGTTACAGACAGTTCCTCTGCAAGAGCAGTCGGTGCTCTTAACCGCTAGGCTATCTCTCCAGCTCCCAAAGATAGTCTTTTAAAAGTGCTCAAAACTAGGCATGATATCTAACACATGTACTTTTAGCATTCTGGAGGCTGAGGCAGGAGGATTGCTGTTAGTTTGAGGCCATCTTGGACTGTATAGTGAGTTCCATACCAGCTTGGGCTACAAAGTGAGACATTATCTCAAAATCATTAACTTAAACCAAAATAAAAGTACTCAAAAGTGAAAATCATTATATTATCATAGGAAAGTCCTCCTTTAACCTAGATTTCTGTTAATGATAAGATGTGATCCCTTGCCATACAAATAGGCAATGCTTGTTTACCACTGGCTCACTAATCTACAGAATAGAACCTGAACCTGCCTGGCATTTCCGGCATTAACCAGTATTTTCATGCTCTTTATTATTTTTTTTTTTTTCCTGTTTGCTTAAATTGTATATAGAAAAGCAGAGAATTAGAACCATGCAGTGCTGTTTCCAGAGCAAATGCCTTTGTGACAACATTCAGCATACTCTTCCCTCCCAAAGACCCACAATTGTGTATTGTGATCATTCCCTAGTTTGCTTTTTTTTTTTTTTTTTTTTTTTTTTTGTATTTCAAGACAGGTTCTCCTTGTAGCCCCAGCTGTCCTGGAACTCACTCTGTAGACCCGGCTAGCCTTGAACTTGTTTGCTTTTTTAAGGCTGAAGGTAGACTTCCCAGGCAGGGAAGATTGTCTCTTCAAGGGATGGAAGCAGGAGAAACCTGTGTAGGGGAAAGAGTAATTGACATTCCTGAAACTGAGATAGTCCGAGAGGACCTGTGCTGCCCAGTGTCTGAGGCATGTGCTTCCTGAATATCCAGGAAGGCTGGGCACCAGCACTCATCTCTGAATCAGAGTTGAAACTTCAATGGTTGAGTTGGCAAGTTAGGTATTAGAAGAAAGAACAACTAAGTTACTTTTTTAAAGCCAGCCAGCTATAGGCAAATTGGACAGTAAAAAGGACCATAAATAAAGAGCTCGATGGCCTCGCTGCCTTTTTTTTATGTTATGGGCTCTCAGGATTCTTGTTTGGTTTTATGAAAGGAGCAACCAAACTACTGAAATGACAAGTACCAGTCAGTCACTACCTTGATGTGTAGGGGCTCAGAGAAAATTTAATTCCATTTTAGAAAACTGAAGAAATGTGCCTTTAAAAAAATCTACTATTTTATACTCTATACAGAAAGGCAGCTCCTTGACTCAAGACCCTGTTCCTTCAGCATGAGAAAGTAGCATCTTCTCTATGCCGGGGGACATGTAGGGCGAGCCAGGAGAAGAGGATAATGTAACGATGAAAGGAATCTGGGCAGAAATGAAGTTGATGTAGTATTTAGGGCATTGATTCTGAGGTCAGACCACTTGGACTGTGATGTAAGCTTCCCTATATCATAAGTTAATGTTATCCTTACTGTGTTGCCATTTCCTTGTCTGGTGATAGAATGACTTCAGAATATTTTATTCATTTTAGGATTAAATAAAATGGCACACAAAACTTTTAGTGTCCAGCAGAGTGGTTTTCAATAAATGCTAGTGATAAACATTTTACACATTATAGATGACTAGGTATTGAAGTCTATATAAAAAATATAACCAGCACTCGGGAGGTAGAGGCAGGCGGATCTTTGTGAGTTCAAGGCCAGCCTGGTCTACATAGTGAGTTCCAGGATAGCTGGGGCTACAGGGAGACCCTGTCTCAAAAAGACCAAAAAATAATCATAATTGATTAATTGATGCTCATCATAACTTGTTATGACAGAATTTGACGTGGCCTTACTGTAAGATTCAAACATAGTCATATGCCCCTTAACAATGGTATACATTCTAAAAAATGCATCCATTGTAATGTGAACATCCTAGAGGAGACTTCCACTAATTAGAATGGCTATGACATCTTTAGAGATACAATTTTATGGAATCATCACCATACGTGTGGTAAGTTGTTGACCAAAATGTTGTTACAGAGTATGACTCTAATGACAGTAGACTAAAGAAACAAAGAGAGTTGGGTGAAGTCAAGAGGGCCTAGAGGTGCAGCTCATGAAGGCCCAGGCCTGTGTCTACAAGTGAGTCATGCAGTCAGCATTGGACTTCTATCTGAAGACAACGAAGAGGTCATAGTAGGAGTTCACTGACTACTTTTTGGAATAGTCTTGGAGCCATACACACTTTTTATGTGTTTCCTCCTGTAGCCATTGTATCTTGACAATGTAGTAATGGCTTACTTACTTTCTCTGAAGGGGAAATGTTTTCAAAATTTAATTCATAACTTTTGCTTCCAAGAGTCCATTCTCCTTGGCTCTGTGCTGAAATTTCAAATGGAAAACCTTGGGCTCATCTGGGATCTTTTCTGCCTTTATCTACTCTATTAAAGACATCTGTGCCTCACAATATCTCCCCCACCAGGCCCGTCTTCTTTTCTAACTGATACTCCACTTGTCTGCTCCTGGATCTTGGATATCTTTTATATTATTTATCCTCTATTTTTCCTTTCGCCTGTGATTTTTCTCACTTTTTCAATGTCTCGAGTATGCCCCACTCAAATTCATCTTTCCTAAGGAGAATGCGAGTGACATTACCCACCCAAAAGCTTTGAGTGATGGCTCGGTGTGGAAAGGCACTTGCTGCCAAATTGACTTGAATTCAAGCCCTGGGACCCACATGGAAGAAGGAGACACCTGACTCCCACAAGTTGTCCACTGACTTCCACGTTTGTGCCATGACACATGTGTGTACCTGCACATACAGAATAACAAAAATATAAATTATCATTTAAAAATATTTGAGCAGAATTCAGGAACTCGGGTGAGGTAGGGAGCATGGAAGGGGTAATGAGTCTAAATTGGATTCAGAAATACTTTATGAAATGCACAAAACCAATAAAAACATTAAAGAAGTATTTTGAGTGCTTTCTCATTGCAGTTCAAACAAAGTTCTTTTAATCTCTTTCTTTACTTTCAGACTCATTCGCTACTCCCCAACACACAAGCACTCTTCTAACTGCTGTCCTCAGGGCTCTATTCTATTCAGAATCTTGCACATTTACAACAGTATCATCTTCCTTTTTACATCCCGTGTTCCCGACGAATGGCATCCTTCATCTGCGGACGCTAGCACCAAGTACCTAGTTGTAAGGCAAACTGAGCAATGTTAATGTTATATTCCTCGTGATCTGCAAACAACTGTGCTCATATTGTGAATCCCTTAATAGGTTCTAGAATTAACCTACCATTTATTTTTCAGACTTTGGAATTTTTGTATATGGGTGGAGGGTATGTATGCATATTTTAGAGTAATATAAAATCAAAAGAATGAGAAAAAAACTAGTCTGTCTTGGAGAGAGAGAGAGAGAGAGAGAGAGAGAGAGAGAGAGAGAGAGAGAGAGAGAGAGACCTTGCTATGGTAAAGAGTACAGTGAGAAACCAAGAGCGTTGATTCCTGAGAATTCAAAGCCCATGGAGTGCTGCCCTCTTTTGGCTGCAATACCCAGAGACCCATCCACCAAATAGGGAATTCTGCAGATGACTCATCTTTTCCTTTCCTCACAGCCCTCATGGAAACAAACAAGGCAGGGTGAAATAATTCCACTCTCTTTTCTCATTTTATCTGACTTCAAAGATTATTTATTTAGGGAGATAGAACAAAGATAAAATCTGTATAGGAAACTTAGAACTTTACTGATTCATATAGTAAATACAAAGTCAGAGCTCTGATAAAACCAATAGTTACTTTGAACACACTCAGTACTCCAAAGATCTTCAGACCCAACATGGACTTTTATGTAAAAGGTAGAGGATGGTCAAAGAAAACATTTCTTAAAGGCTCTTTCAGATTAAGAACAGAGTCCTGGTCTAGGGACTAACGAAGCAAGTACAAAGTTATTTTTCAGACTCATATTAAGCATCTGTGCAAGGAAGGACTGTCGAAGCTGGCCTAGAAAGTAAAGTATCCTTTTTCAGACTTCCTGGATTTCTAGTTTGTGTCTCTGCCTGAGCTATTCTTGAAAATGCAGCAGAAGCAAAGAGGAAGAATGACTTGGAGCCCAGGAAGAACGATTCTCATATTTTTAACAAAAGATGACACAGGAAATGCTGACAGGAAAGAGAACCCCAGGGAATGAGGGTTCTCATATGACATGTGTGTTCCGCAGGTATTCGTTTTAGAAGGCCATAGCTGTGTCTGGGTTTTCATATGATAAGAGTGTTCTAGGAGTGGTAATTTTAGATTGTTCTAGCCACATCTTTGTTATGAATCTCCTTGAGCGTCACTAAGTACAAAGACAATGGATAGTAGACAGGCGTGTGCTATTAATAACAGGAAAGCTCAATTAAGAAAGGCCTGGAGCTTTGCCTCACATGCCAATAAACCCCAACTTCCTTGGATCTGAAAGGGAAAAGCATTCTAAAACAAACCCAGCGGGTGACAGGATGCTCCACACCTGGTGGAGGAGGAGGGAAGGGTTTGGGGACTGGTGCCTGTTGTACTCTTGGCACCATCTTTGATTAGGAGCTAATGTTAGCAGAAAGATCAGGTGTCAGTCATGAGTAGAGTTCTCTACTGTCCTGAGGTCACCAGATTGCTGCCCCTTCCTTTTGAAACTGGATCCGGGGTCCACAAACAGCCACAATGAGTTGGATCACTGCCATGTGCTCTAAATTGGGCTAAGAAGGCTGATTCTGTGCCAGGACTTGATACAGGATGCAGCTTGAAATATTCCACTGTAGAGAGGGTTGGGGTTTCTTCTTCATTTTCAATAATGCTATTTGAGGAGATAGGATTGTATAGGGACATCAAAGAGTAAATGCTCTTTGTCATGCACTAGAGTGGAGGAGTTTCACAAATGTCTAAAAACTTCTTGTGTTTAATTTTAGTTCCTGTAAATTACTTAGCTGTATCAGGAAACTGGTGTTCCTTTTAAAAGAGGCCGGGCTCTTAAAACATTATACATGTGAACTTGTTTTAAAGGTATATTAGCGACAAAGGAAATCAGTCTTCTAAGCAAGGATATGAACACATATATAAATACAGTTTCTTTTATTTGCGTGTGAATTTGCAAGCAGCACCTCACTAGGGCTGAACTTTTGCTATATAAATAAAACCATCTGGTGTATCCAAAGAATTTCAGTCTCTAGAGAACAGGATCATAAACAATTGATCTTCCTCAGGCTTGTCAGTGTTTGAGTCTGAGGGAGCTTTCCCACAGCACTGCTCTAATTGTTTTAGCCGTTGTTTAATTTTCAAAATACTTTTCTGATTTGGCTTTTCAAATCCAATCTTTTTGTGTATTAGGGAAAAAGTTTACCCATCAGTTTTTTTTTGGGGGGGGCAGTGTGGCAAAAAGACAACACATTCTTTCAGATGCTTTCATTAATGAGTTTCGATTAAGTAGGTAGACAGATTATAGAACGTTTAGGAGAGGAACTGAATAATTGCAATTTTCTGATGGGAAAATGGGACACAGAGTGACAAGTTCAAGGTCCCATGTCCCATGGATATTAGTTGCTAAACATGATCCAAATTTTGTGAATCCCAGTGGAATAATCTTTTATTGCTCACACTGCCTTTAACATGTTTACTTTCTTTCAAGCACTGATAGCAAGCATGCCTCTGAATAAAACAGAGAACCTAGTCTTTGACCAACTGACAAATAAGATTCTAATACCTAGAAAATTGATTAATTCTCAAGAGATTGGATTTCATTTTTTTTAATTTTTAAAAAATTTATTTATTTATTTATTTATTTATTTATTTTTATTTTTATTTATTTCGGTATGTGTATCAATGTACTGTCTGCATGCAGGTTTGTGCACCCGTGTCGTGCAATGCCGCGGAGGTCAGAAGACGGTCTCGGTTTCCCCTGGAACTGGAGTTCTCCTGGAATTGGAGTTTCAGACGGTTCTCGGCCGCCATGTGGGTGCTGGGGATTGAACCCGGGTCCTCTGCAATAGCGGTCGGCGCTCTCAACCGCTAGGCCATCTCTCCAGCCCCTGGATTTCATTTTTTTAAAGTTCTCCTGACTTATTAGCAAAAGTGCTTCACTATTAATCTGCATCTTAGAAAAAGAATTCTGAAACTAGACTATATTTGTCTGGGAGACCAAAATGGACTGTTTGCAAGACTCAAATCATTAAATGCTGGCCAAAGAATTTCCCTATCCAGGAAGTGGGATGAGAATCAGTTGGGAAAGTTCAAAAATAGAATCCAAATGCTTGGGTTCTTTACCTATAAAGAAGGAGTTCACTGGTTTGGGCGGGTTCTGTAAGACAATTTGAAACATGTAGGCCAGGCTTATGAATGTATTGCATACGGGCTTGTCACTCATAGGGAAGTGGGGATGGGCACTTCCTTTTTTTTTTTTTTTTTTTTTTTTTTTTTTTTTTTTTTTTGGTCTTTTGAGACAGGCTCTCCCTTTTAGCCCCAGCTGCTGGAACTCACTCTGTAGACCAGGGTGGCCTTGAATTCACAGAGATCCGCCTGCCTCGCTCCCCCAGTGCTGGGATTAAAGGCGATGCCACCCACGCCTGGCTAGCATTTCTGTATCTTTCTTCGCCCAGTAGTGATTTGAAATAACAGAATATATTAGATAGAGATAAAGAAGGGAGTTCTGGAGGGAAAGAGAACAGCTAAAATAACGGGAATGCTCGCCTTGAAATTGCTTTCTACTTTTCTTTGAGGCTTGACTAGATCTCCAATATAGTGTGAGTGAGTGTCAGGAAGTAGGTTATGGAAGCTTCTGATCTGTATTTGTAATCTGGACATGCAGCAGTACTGTTATTTTTATTGTTATGTTGGCTCATAATGACATTTGTGGCAATTATCTTCATTGAAATTCAATTTGGATGTGACTAATTAGGTTGCCATATGCATGCACTAGTAATTGCTGAATCATTTTTTGAGAACAGTACGTACCCGGAATCTTAATGGATACATGGAAAGAGCACATTCAGCTAATAATACAATATTAAAAACATTTAATGCTTCAGCATAAAAGAAGTAGATTCAAAGAAACACAACAAATAATTAGAGCTAATGTCTACCTTTTCCTTTGGTCTCAAGGTCTCACTAGCTAGCTAGTGTGTGTAGCTTGGGGAGAATCTATTCATGCATGACTTGAGCTTTTCCCAAAACCATAGGCCAAGAAAGCCATCACATTTCAGCTTGAGAGTAAACCCAAGTTTTGTTTTGTGGTAGTATTCCTTATAGTTCCTTTTAAAAATAGCTCTTCCTCTACTTTGTACCTTATGCTTTTCCCAGGTGGTGAGCCTGGGTAAACTTGCAGCTAACAGGAACAAAGCAGCTTGTCCATTCAGGGAAGCTGGTTCTTCTATTTGGCAAGGTTTCCCCTCCTATAGGAGAATGAGCAGGAAGGAATGGGGTATGCAGTCCACAGCCCGTAGTCTGTTGTCACTTTACCTTCCAGAGTTAGTCAAATCTTGCCAAAAGACATCTTGACGTTTGTTTTCATATTGTGACTGTAAAATTATTGGATGGTGCCCAGATACTGTTTTAGAAGCAGATAGGAAGAGCTAAGTAGATTTTTAAAAACAACTTAATGCTGCTTAATATATTCATATTAAGTCAAAAGGACCAAATATGGTTTTATTTTATAAAATTTTCTTTTTGTTATTTGTCTCTACTAAAATGCAATATTTGAACAGTTAACCTCTTCCTGAGACGGGCTATTGAGATTTTATTGACATCTGTCTGGTTCTGTGCAGACTTCGATGTTTGATAATGATTATACTGTAATAGAACGATGGCTGAAAGTAAGCAGGAGTCAGTGGGTTCTGGTGTGGCTTGGCTGTAAGAATGCTGGGACTTCCGAAAAGACAAGCGATCACCTCAGGACCCATGGTAGGAGGATGTGGGGGGACATGTTGCAGTGGCTTTAAAGACTATGCTGTGTTCAATGAAACTTACATTTCATTGAAGGAAACCTAAGTGAATTGTCCTTCAGATTTTCTTTCTTTTTTTAATTAATTTTATTTATTTCTGTATGTGATGAATGTACTGCCTGCATGCAAGTTTGTGCATCCGTGTCGTGCAATGCTGGGGAGGTCAGAAGAGGGTCTCGGATTCCCATGGAACTGGAGCTCTCTTGGAATTGGAGTTTCAGATGGTTCTCGGCCGCCATGTGGGGTTGGGGATCGAACCCGGGTCCTCTGCAAGAGCGGTCGGTGTCTTAACGGCTAGGCCATCTCTCCAGCCACTCAGATTTGCTTTCAAACACTTCATTTCTAAATTTTAGTTATTCTGTTAGTCATCCGAATAGTGGGCAAATTGTTTGTGAAAGGGGCGTTAGGACTCACCCTGGTTCCTTCCNCCATGGGGAGTAGACGAGTGAGTTCCTGCAATGGTGCCAGCCCCCGGTACCTAGAATGCCTTCTGTACGCATCACCTAACACTGTTGTCAGAACACATTTAGATGTGAGGTTTGGAATATTTAACAACATGGACTGTTGGATTCCCTCACTCAGCTTACTCTCCTGGCCTCCCTCCTCACTCCAGTTGCTCTTTAGCTGCCAGAAAGTTCCAGAAAACGTCATTTGTACAAACCCTTCTTTTGGCCATGCGCAGTGTCGCACGCCTTTAATCCTAGCACTTGGGAGGCAGAGGCAGGTGGATCTCTGTAAGTTCAAGGCCAGCCTGGTCTATAGAGTGAGAGTGAGTTCCAGGCCAGCTGGGACTAAAAGGGAGACCCTGTCTCAAAAAGACCCCCTTTTTTTTTGGTCTTTTTGAGACAGGCTCTCCCTTTTAGCCCCAGCTGTCCTGGAACTCACTCTGTAGACCAGGGTGGCCTTGAATTCACAGAGATCCGCCTGCCTCTGCCTCCCCAGTGCTGGGATTAAAGGCGCACTCCACCACGCCTGGCTAGCATTTCTGTATCTTATCTTCGCCCAGTAGTGATTTGAAATAACAGAATATATTAGATAGAGATAAAGAAGGGAGTTCTGGAGGGAAAGAGAACAGCTAAAATAACGGGAATGCTCGCCTTGAAATTGCTTTCTACTTTTCTTTGAGGCTTGACTAGATCTCCAATATAGTGTGAGTGAGTGTCAGGAAGTAGGTTATGGAAGCTTCTGATCTGTATTTGTAATCTGGACATGCAGCAGTACTGTTATTTTTATGTTATGTTGGCTCATAATGACATTTGTGGCAATTATCTTCATTGAAATTCAATTTGGATGTGACTAATTAGGTTGCCATATGCATGCACTAGTAATTGCTGAATCATTTTTTGAGAACAGTACGTACCCGGAATCTTAATGGATACATGGAAAGAGCACATTCAGCTAATAATACAATATTAAAACAATTTAATGCTTCAGCATAAAAGAAGTAGATTCAAAGAAACACAACAAATAATTAGAGCTAATGTCTACCTTTTCCTTTGGTCTCAAGGTCTCACTAGCTAGCTAGTGTGTGTAGCTTGGGGAGAATCTATTCATGCATGACTTGAGCTTTTCCCAAAACCATAGGCCAAGAAAGCCATCACATTTCAGCTTGAGAGTAAACCCAAGTTTTGTTTTGTGGTAGTATTCCTTATAGTTCCTTTTAAAAATAGCTCTTCCTCTACTTTGTACCTTATGCTTTTCCCAGGTGGTGAGCCTGGGTAAACTTGCAGCTAACAGGAACAAAGCAGCTTGTCCATTCAGGGAAGCTGGTTCTTCTATTTGGCAAGGTTTCCCCTCCTATAGGAGAATGAGCAGGAAGGAATGGGGTATGCAGTCCACAGCCCGTAGTCTGTTGTCACTTTACCTTCCAGAGTTAGTCAAATCTTGCCAAAAGACATCTTGACGTTTGTTTTCATATTGTGACTGTAAAATTATTGGATGGTGCCCAGATACTGTTTTAGAAGCAGATAGGAAGAGCTAAGTAGATTTTTAAAAACAACTTAATGCTGCTTAATATATTCATATTAAGTCAAAAGGACCAAATATGGTTTTATTTTATAAAATTTTCTTTTTGTTATTTGTCCTCTAAAAATGCAATATTTGAACAGTTAACCTCTTCCTGAGACGGGCTATTGAGATTTTATTGACATCTGTCTGGTTCTGTGCAGACTTCGATGTTTGATAATGATTATACTGTAATAGAACGATGGCTGAAAGTAAGCAGGAGTCAGTGGGTTCTGGTGTGGCTTGGCTGTAAGAATGCTGGGACTTCCGAAAAGACAAGCGATCACCTCAGGACCCATGGTAGGAGGATGTGGGGGGACATGTTGCAGTGGCTTTAAAGACTATGCTGTGTTCAATGAAACTTACATTTCATTGAAGGAAACCTAAGCGAAGTCTCCTTCAGATTTTCTTTCTTTTTTTAAATTAATTTTATTTATTTCTGTATGTGTATGAATGTACTGCCTGCATGCAAGTTTGTGCATCCGTGTCGTGCAATGCTGTGGAGGTCAGAAGAGGGTCTCGGATTCCCCTGGAACTGGAGCTCTCCTGGAATTGGAGTTTCAGATGGTTCTCGGCCGCCATGTGGGTGTTGGGGATCGAACCCGGGTCCTCTGCAAGAGCGGTCGGCGCTCTTAACGGCTAGGCCATCTCTCCAGCCACTCAGATTTGCTTTCAAACACTTCATTTCTAAATTTTAGTTATTCTGTTAGTCATCCGAATAGTGGGCAAATTGTTTGTGAAAGGGGCGTTAGGACTCACCCTGGTTCCTTCCTTTCTTCCTTTTTCCTTCTCCTCTTGCTTGTTTCTTCTATGGGAAAGATCCACTTTCTTGAGCTCTGTACCTTGCACATTGGGATTCATTATTTTTCATTCTCATATACACACAGGGCATATGATGAATTTTTTTTGATAAGACACAATGACAAGTCAGACTCCAGAGCAAAACTTTCTGTTCAAGGGTGGTTTCTGTGTTCACAGAGGCCTTGCTGTGCTGTTATTGGGTTTCTGCCTCCCACAAAACTGGAACGGAAGCAGGATGTCTCTAACGCTCTTGTCCAGCCAGAGTTGACTGCGTGGTTGCCGTCACCCAGGTTGCTGGAGCCCACTTTCTACTAGGAACCTTCTTCTCCCTGCAGACTTACTCCTCAGCTGCTTATTCCAAAGCCTTCCTCCTCTCCTCTCATCACAGGCATGACTTTCTCACAGGATTTTGTGGGAAAGTAGAGGTGTGGCTGCTGCACTAGGTTAAATGTGAATTTTCATCTTAGAAACATTGCTGTTACTAGAACACAATCCTAGATTTTACATAAAAAAGCAAGCTTCTCAGAGATGCTGGTAAGGGATTATAAGACCTTAACTCCGGTTACCAAGAATAAAAATAGCATGTCCTTTCAACAAGCAGAGCATTTTGAAGGAAAATGCTGGGTAATATTAAGTGAGAAATAATGTGTACATTTTTGTTTAATGTTTGATTTTTTTTTTTGTGGGTGGGGGTGTGGTGGTTTTTTTTTTTTGGGTGGGGGGGTGCTTGGTGTTGGTGGGTGGGGAGATAAGGGGGGGTCTGGTGGACCCTGTACCCCAGACGGTCCTGGAACTCAGGGCTGGTGGGGGGTGGGGGGGGGGGGGGGTGGGGGGTGGGGGTGGGGTGGTTTGTGGATACGCAGGCGGCCTTGATAGGGAGTGGGGGGCGGGGTGGGGGGGTGGGGGGGGCCCTGGGGTGGGGGGGGGGGGCTGCTGCGGGGGGGGGGGGGGGGGGGTGGGGTGGGGTTTTTTTTTTTTTTTTTGTGTGGGGGGGTGGGGGTGCGGTGTGGGGGGGGGGGGGGTGGGGGGGGGGTGGGGGGGGTGGGGGGTGGGGGGTGCACACGACGCCCCGCGCGGGCCCCCCCAAGTGGGTGTTGATTTTTTTAACAAGGTAAATATATCTATCAAAAAAGAAGCTGCTGGTAGTTGTTAAAATAACTAAAAAATAGAAAGCAATTTTTAAAATCGTTTTATTTTTTCGTGTGTATGTGTGTGTGTGTGTGTGTGTGTGGCTGTGTGTGTCTGTGTGCACATGGGTGTGGATAGAGGCCAGAAGCTGACTCCAAAGTGTCTTTCAAGCCAGGCATGGTGGCCCATGCCTTTAATCCTAGCACTGGGGAGGTAGAGGCAGGTGGATCTTTGTGAGTTCAAGGCCAGCCTGGTCTACAGAGTGAGTTCCAGGACAGTTGGAGCTATAGGAAGACCCTGTCTTGAAAAGACCACCACCACAACCAACAACAACAATAACAAAGTGTCTTTCTCAGTTGCTCTCCACCTTATTTTTGAGACAGTGTCTGTCACTGAACCTGTATATCATTAATTCAGGTTTTCTGGAAGTGGGCTCCTGGATCTTCCTGTCTACTTCTCCAGAGTTGGGATTATAGGTAAACCATCTTTTTATGTGGGTCTGGGGGGATCTGAACTCAGATTTTCATGCTTGTGTTGGGTCATCTCAAACTCCTTATATTTATTTATTTATTTGATTTATTTATTTTTTTTAAATTAGTTTTTATTGATGCTTTGTGTCATTTCATACATTTTTTTCCCAATTCAGTTCAGGCTTATTCCCCTTTCCCTCCCCCCCCACCCACCACCATCCCAGATCATGCTTCTGCCATAACTGTCCCTGCATCTTTCTCCTCCCAGTTGTTTTTTTTTTCATTTTTAGCTATAAGTGATAATCCATGAGTACAAGCATCCTTCATGCAAAACCTATCTGCAGGCTGTTGTGCCCAAACACCTACAGCCCCACCATCCAGTGGGGGGTGACAGGTTGTTTGTTCAATCAAGTTGATCAAATGAGTGTCCAGACTACATTGCTGTAGTTTCACCATTCACCCCAATCACAGCCCTTACATTCTACCACGCCCCCTCTTCCACAGGTTGTTCCCTAGGCTTAGAAAAGGGGCACAGGTGGCTGAGAGGTAAAACAGTCCACTCTCTCTGGAGCTGTTGACTTGGACTCTGGTCTCCTTATATTTATTTTTAATCCATAAAACTCCGAGAAGTAGGCACAGTGAGAAAGGAGTAGATACCTAAATATTTCAAGATCAATAAAGTTGTTACTTAGATAAACAAAAGTTCAACTGGGAGATGGGGAAATAGCTTCACTCTTACACATAATGGACATATTCAACATATTTTTAAGTGAGTTGAGATTTAGAAAACTGTTGGTAGAATTATAGTAAGAATTGTATATTTAGAAAACTAGGTATTGTATGCCTTTGAGAACTAGGTTATCTCTGAGAAGCCCCCTACACCCTTTAAACTGAAGAATACAAAATGTCCTCTAGATGGAGCACCAGGCTTTTCTTTGTGAGGATAAATATTCTTATTTTTGTGAAAGGAACTTTAGGAGTTCATTTTAAACAGAAACCATTTTAAAGAACTGTATTCTTCACTGTAGCATATATGCTTTGAATGTCTATCTCTTAATTAAAGAAATGTTATATTTTAGATGGTATAACTTGTCCTCACAGACATTGCAGTAAAGGGTATTTTTGTTTAAATTCTCCAGGTGAGAGATCCATCTAGAACCTTGAAGTTTCCAGTGCAAGAATCAGGAATGCTACCAGTGCTTGCTAAGGGCTGGAATTTGCCTGAGAGGGAGGGATGGTGAGAACTGGGGACCATGGCTGTGAGGAAAGACAGTTTTGTCTAGTTCACAGCATTTCCAAAGATGCCTTCAGGGTCTGCCAGTCACACTGGTGAGTGTGAAATGTAGGATCCTTGAGGTTATCTATTGCAACCTCATTTTACATAAGAAACGGACTAAGTAAGCTTACTTTTTATTGCCTTGATGGAGTTGATGGTGCAGAATAGAATAAAAGCAATGGAATGAGTCTCACTGCTTTAGCTGCCTCCTCTTACAAACACTGATGTTCTTTTGGGAATTACACTGAGAATCTTGGAAAGCCAATAAAAGAACCTGAGGGGTTTCTGGAGACTTCTTATGTTCGTCCAAAGGTGAGGCGTGTGACCATTTAATCACTTCAGGGACTTCAAATCTTCAGCAGTTTGAAAAGAAATATGAAGCCATTGGAATTCATTTATCACATGTGAGTCCTTAACCTCACTAGCAAGTCTGCAGGTTCTCCAGTAACTCTGGGATAATTTCCCTTTGTTCTTTTGTTTTAAATTAAAAAAAAATTATTTTGTATGTATTTAATTATTCATATGTGTATGAATGTACTGTCTGCATGTAGGTCGTGCTATGCTGCGGAGGTCAGAAGAGGATGTCAGATTCCCCTGGAACTGGAATTAAAGACGGTTGTCAGCCACCGCGTGGGTACTGGGGATTGAACCCTGGTCCTCTGCAAGAGCAGTCAGCGCTCTTAACCACTAGGCCATCTCTCCAGCCCCTTTCCTTTGTTCTTAAACTGGCCAAAGTTAATGTCTGATATTCTTGTAATGTAAGTACTTAAGTATTGCCTGCATCTACCATCTATTTCAACAATGAAGCAAGATCTGCATATTGCAAACAAAGCTCAACTAAGTCACCATAAGTCAACAAGTGTAGGTCAAGACAATTATACAGAAACATTAGAACATTCTTTTCCAATAGGCCAAATACAAAACATAATCACAGTATTTGCTCTAGATTTTTAAAATAATTTTTTAAAATTTATTTATTTATTATTTTTCATGTGTATGAGTGTACTGTCTGCATGTAGGTCTGTGCACCCGTGTTGGGCAATGCCGCGGAGGTCAGAACGGGCGTCAGGTTCCCCTGGAACTGGAGTTAAAGACAGTTCTTAGCCACCATGTGGGTGCTGTGAATCGAACCCAGGTCCTCTGCAAGAGCAGTTGGTGCTCTTAACTGCTGAGCCATCTCTCTAGCCCCGATCTAGATACTTTTAGCAATGACAATTTTAATTATAGTAAGACTAATTTTGTTATATAACATTATACTAGAGAATATGCTAAATTATATCTCAGTATAGCTTTTACAGTGATTTTTTTCTGATAATAAAGATAATAATTATTATACTCTATTTCTTCCTAAATGTTAAAAATAATGAAAAGAATAAACTTTAATTTGTTCTCCTATTGGAAATGAGGGAAAACCAAATTCCAAACTGGTAAAGTACTGAATGTAGGTAACACCCAAGAAATACACAATGGTTGCATCAGACTAAAAAGAAATAATGAGGCACATAATATTGTTCCTCTTTCAGGTTTCTTCTCACAGACTTGGAGCTTAACCCTGGTATTTAGAAAATATGTTATAAAGGGCTTGAGAGATGGCTCAGTGGTTAAGAGCACTGGCTGCTCTTGTAGAGGATGTGGTTTTGATTCCCAGAACCCACATGGTTACTAACAACTGTCTGTGACTCCAGTTCCAAGGGACTCCAACACCTTATTCTGATCTAGGTGGCCATTGCATGATACGGGTGGACTTACATACATGCAGGCAATACACTTACACACTAAAATAAAAGTAATAAAATATTAAAAAGAAAATATGTTACAAAACCTCATATTCTCTTTTTAATGTAATTCCTTTCCATGGATCCAGCAGTTGGACACTCCCTCCTTCACCTCCCCTTTTTTGATAATTCAGGATTATATTTTTAAAAGGAGCTTCATATTTATAAAATTTTTTAGATTATTATGACTAGTTTTTGGAATAACACAGCATTATGATTTATGGACTGACAAGTCTTCTGTATCAACAATTAAATATCCTACAAGAAGTCAGACCATTCTTATCTTAATGTTATTTTTTTTTAATTTAAATTTTATTGATGGTTTGTGCATTTCGTACATCATTTTCCAATTCAGATCAGGCATATTTCCCTTTCCCTTCCCCCCCACCCCCATCCCATCCCAGATCATGTATTCTGCCATAACTGTCCTGCATCTTTCAGGTTTTTTTTTTTTCCTTTTTTAGCTATAAGTGATAATCCATGAGTATAAGCATCCTTCGTGCAAAATTGTTCAATCAAGTTGATCAAATGAGTGTCCAGACTACATCGCTGTAGTTTCACCGTTCACCCCAATCGCAGCCTTTACATTCTACCACGCCCCCTCTTCCGCAGATTGTTCCCTAGGCTTAGAAAAGGGGCACAGGTGGATGAGAAGTAAAACTGTCCTCTCTCTCTGGAGCTGTTGACTTGGACTCTGGTCAATTCTGGCTGTTTCCTTTCATGGGCTGACAGTTTGTTCAGGAGTAACCTTTCGATCCTACTAATGAAGCACAAGCAATTAGATATATAGGTATTTAAGCCAGTGTTTGCAGTTAAGCTCAGCTTGGCAAGGCAGGGCTTGAAATGTACAGAACATAAGCATGTACATTAACTTTCCAAAGCGACCAGCAGAGGGCTTTTCTGTACTTGCAACAAGTGGTCAATAGCATAATCGAAGAAAATCTACTATATAAAATATAAGGTTCAAAGCTACTTTATAAAATAAAGCTCAGGAAATCAGTTTTCCAGGCATAAATATAGTTGAATAAAAATAAAATGGAAAGGTTGGTTAGGGGAATGAAGTTTATGTGACTTAGTTAAATTTGTTTGACTGTTAAGAGACTACTGTAATCAAGATTACAATGTATATTACTTAGAGTAAAGTGTAGGCAAAAATTCAACAGTTGTGGGGTCCACTTAAATTAGATTTTGATATAGTCAATGCTCTACTGAGGTTGTTTAACTAGCTCACTGTGATATACTGGATCCAGATTTTACTGGCTTTTGAAAGATGATTATTTGTAGACATTTTATGAGCCAGCTGAAATTATATTGTAGCTCAAAGTTGGCCAAGGTGGGAAGATTTATATCATGGAGACCTGCAGATGGTACAGACTGCAGTCCTTAGCTTTCCTCAGTGCTGGCTGCTAAGCAGTTACCAGCATATCCACATAACAAAAAGGGGAAGTCTTTGCCATCTACTGCCATAAGTATATTCTCTTGACTGCTCATGGCTACTCTCACCAAACCGGATGACAACATAGTAACCTTGGAAGGTACGACTCCAGCCTTTCAAAAATGTCCAGACCTTGAGTTGGCATTTTACCTACTGGTCAGTCAGCTGAGGGCTGGATGTGGACTCTGAAGCTACCCTGGTCTTTGATGTGCAGAGTGAAGTGTGGGGGATCAGATGGTGAGTTGCTGAGGAGCTCTGAGAACTTAACCTGAGCACTGAGCTGTAGCTAGACCGAGTTTCCCTCGCTTATTCCATCCTCTCTGGTCTTTCCAAAGATGCAACAAATGACTTTTCCCAGAGATGCTTAACTTGTGTCCTGTCTTCTAAAATACTAGGGCTGGAAAAATGGCTCAGCAGTTAAGAGTACTGGCTGTTCTTGCAGGGGACCCGGGTTAAATTCCCAGAGCCCATTTGGCAGTTAAAAACTGTTCATAACTCCAGTTCTAGGGGAACAGATGCCCTCTTCTGACCTCCATGGGCATTGCATGACACAGGTGCACTTAAATACATGTAGGCAATATACTCATACATGTAAAAAAATAAGCCTTTAAACAACATATGTAATAATACTATTATTTATTAATGGAGTCTTAGATTTTTAACACCACATTCAGGCATATAATAATTTTTTTCTGTGTTTGATTCTAGAGCACCATCCATTTTTCTGTTTGGATGGGTTGGATAAATGTCTCCCAGGATTCCAGTACCTTTCCTTGCTAGCTTATAGATGTGGGGGTTGGAGATGGCTCATTTGTCTTAGGCTGTATCCAAGAAGTAGAATCTTAGATCTGGGTGTAGCATCCATTGGTCCTTGCAGCTGGAGGCTGGTCCGAGTCTCTCCTTGTGCTGGTGATCTCTACTATACAGTCGGTTTTCTCTGAAGCTCCGCTGACGGCTGCGATTACTGATGAACGAGCCTGCCCCTCTGCTTTACCCTGCTTGCTTTTGCTGATGATTTAAGCTCTACAACAGCTCTTCTTAGTTTGAGGAGCCTCCTGAAGTCTGTGACTTCCTGGTCAGGTAATCCACAGGCTTCTGCTATGGAGGGAATTCTTTCTTCAGATGGCGGGCAGCCTTAAAGCCAGATTCCCAACCCACTTCCATGGCGGTGGCTTGCAGACTGGTCTCACCTCCAAGTGGGCCTGAGAGTGTCCCAGGAGAGCTGTCTTCAGATCCCCACTTTGCTTATCCACCCTTTTGCTTTGAACTTTAGCACATTGTGCTGGATGGCTTTGGTGTCAACTTGACACACCTGGGTTGAGAGAGCCTCAACTGGGGAATTGGCTCTATTGGATTGGCCTGTGACCGCGTCTGTGGAGTATTGTCTTGATGGTCGAGCGGTGTGGGGGGCCCAGCCCACAATGGGTGGTGCCACCCTGGGCGGGTTGTTGTGTACTGTACAGGAGGGCGGGCTGGGTGTGGGCAGGGGGAGCAAGCCAGTGGACAGCATTCCTCCATGGCCTGTGCTTCAGCTCCTGCCTCCAGGTTCCTGCCCTGAGTTCCTGCCTTGGACTTCCTGAGTGATGAACTGTGACCCATGAGATGTAAGCTGAATAAACCCTTTCCTCCCCAAGTTGGTGTCGGTCAGAGTGTTTTGTTACAGCAATGGAAGCCAAACTAGAACACACATCTTATGTGGAGTTGCCTTCTTGTTAGTTTCTGATTCTTTCTCCTTCCTCCCACACAGTCTTGGCTGTGAGCAAAGATCTTTAGTAATTTCTTCTGTGGTCTCACTGGGAGCTCCATCTTGTAAAAGTCTAAGATCCTGTTCCTTACCTTTGCCTCTTACCATGTAAAAGAGGAGACAAAGTACAGAAAATTCTTTCTGTCTTACAACAACAAATGAACCTTAAACGGAGCAGACAAGAAGAAATAACAAAAATCAGAGCAGAGATCAATGAAATAGAAACAAAGAAAACCATACAAAAAATTAATGAATCCAAAAGTTGGTTCTTTGAGAGAATAAATAAGATAGACAGACCTCTAGCCCAGTTAACCAAAAGAAAGAGGGAACAACTCCAAATCAATAGAATCTGTGACGAAAGGGGAAATATCACAACAGACAATGAAAAGATCCAGACAATTATACAGGACTACTTCAAAAACTTATATTCTACTAAGTTTGAAAACCTAGAGGAAATGGATGAATATCTGAAATCCTGGGAATCCCCAAAGCTCAACCAAGAAGAGATCGACAGTCTAAACAGACCAATAGTACAGGAAGAAATCGAAGATGTAATAAGCAGCCTCCCAACCAAAAAATGCCCAGGCCCGGACGGTTTCACTGCAGAATTCTATAAAATATTTCGAAAAAGATCAGTCGACCTATAGACCATTACCTATCTTAATGGTGGTTCAGTTTTGAAGGATACAAATGGATGGACTTCTCCCAGAATCCTTCTTAAAGCCAGCATGTACTTGTACTACTAAAACCAGTGGAATAGAACTACGAGACCAAAAGAGATATACTATAGGACCCCATTTCTTCCCTAATGCAACGACAGATGCCAGAATATTTGCTAAACGGATTGTTCTTGGGCAAATCCCATACAGACCCTGATCAAAAAGTTCATCTATCACGATCAAGTTGGATTCATATCCAGAGATGCAGGGATTGTTTCACATACGTAAAATGCATAAACATCATCAAACATTATCAATGGATTGAAAAGGAAAAAACCACACCATCATCTCAATTGATGCGGAGGAAAAGCCTTTGACAAAATCCAGCGTCCTTTCATGTTTTAAAGTCCTGGAGGGAATTGGTCTGAGGTCTGGGATCATTCCTCAATTGTAATCAAAGCCATCAGGAAGAGCCCACAGCCAAAATGGCCCATCATCCCTAAATGGGGAAATGGACAGAACTTGTAATAATGGTCCTTTAGAGGTAGGAACTCGGGCAAGGCTGACCCCCTTGTCACCACTCTCCTTAAATATAGTGCTTGAATACCCTGCCAGGGCAATTTAAAGGCAAGTAAGGAAAATTAAAGGAGTCTAAGGGTCTAGTTATGACTTAATTAGAGGTAAGGGTCAAGCTAGTTCCCTTGTTTGCTGATGATA
Source organism: Rhizomys pruinosus (assembly GCA_009823505.1). Classification (NCBI taxonomy): domain Eukaryota; kingdom Metazoa; phylum Chordata; class Mammalia; order Rodentia; family Spalacidae; genus Rhizomys; species Rhizomys pruinosus. Next base: position 438,854 of record VZQC01003726.1, on the reverse strand, counting down.
TTGATTGTCTAACCTAAGGGATTACTGGAAGATGTTAAGAACTCATACCAGATACACTCCTACTAGAAACGATTCAAGAGTTTGGAGAGGCCTCCCAGTTATGGGAACGATAGCACCACAAATTAAATCTAGACAAAAGATTAAAGGCCTTTCTTTACACCAACAACAAGCAAGCAAAGAAGCCCGTTACTTAACAGGTAGACCTTCCTCGCACTCACAATAGCGTCAAAAAAAAATAGGAAAGATACCTAGGACGCGAATCAACAAACCTAAGCAAGGACACCAAGGATCTCTACACAACAAAAATTTTTAAACCTTCGCACCCTTGGGACCTTAATTATAGGGAAACTCTCGCAGGGAAGACCAACCTCTATGTGAAAAGTATCGGGTATACAAACCTCCCCCATGTTCATGGATTGGGAAATAAACATTAGTAAATAAAATTCGATCTGACCCCCAACTAGTGTACGGGATTTAACTGCTAGTTTTCAGCATCCTTAATCAAACATCCCCAAGAACTTTCTTCACAGGCTTGGAAAAAAAAACTATATGGATCAACTCAATTCATTTGTGGCTAGAAAACAGGAAGAGACCCCGTACATAGCCAACAATACCCTGAATGAGTGAAAAGAAGCAATACAGGGGTGATGAGCGGCTTGTGTTTTATACCTTGACACTCAAATACATATATACATCGGCGTCTTTCTTGCGGTGCCGTGGCAGGTACTTTATATTGATCATAGAGAAACAGCCTTCTGCGGTTCATCTGGCACTATAAGACACAGTGGAAACCCAGAGCCCTCTCTGATCCAATATGGAAATATAACTTGAATGACATGTCGGCAAACCTGAGCTCTACCATATAGCCAAATTCCCTATCAGCGTGACCTAATCATACTTTGTCACAAGTACAGTTTGCTGACCGAGGCAAGAAGGACACAATGGAGGAAAGACAATGCACTCCTCCCCGTGTCTCTCACCTGGTGGCCCTACTATGGGTCCGAAGGGTGCTGGCGAAAAATTGTGGATCTACCAGCTTGTAGAAGAAGTGAAATTTAAACCTTCACTACCTACTTCCTACAGACTTGTACAAAAGATCAACTTCCTATTAAATTGACCGCAGTTGTCTTGTTCCAGATCTCCAAGCCACCACCCGTATCGGCACCGTGACCCCATAAGCGCACAATGCAAACTCTAAACTCCACATTGCCTAAGAAGCCCACAACCCCCAATCAGAACTTGGTGGACTCCAAAATAGAGAAATGCTGCTTTAGCGCCGAAGGTTATATGAAAGATCACTTTCTGTTGCGTGGGTGGTTGGGCCGCAGACTACCTAAAGACAACCCTAGGGGTGTAGGGAAAGACTTTCTAAATCAGACGGCAGGAAGAAACCCTGCAAAGCAATGAAAAAAAAAAGCTAGTTCAACTAACAAATTTACAACATGGGATGCGTACACGTGTCTCGAAAAGATTTCGATACTGGCTATCACTCTCAAATGATAGACATAATACAATGAGGGTGAACCAAAGAAGAAAACCCACAGAATAGGGATTAGCGCATAGCACCTTTCACGTGGAACTAGATCATCGCTGGACACAAAATGAGCGAATTACAATGCTTTTAACAGAAGAATATATGTACTTAAGTTAGCCTACTTGAAGAAACAACCCTGACCATATATATATAGCAGAAAGTAACAAATGAAACACTACAGGCAAAAAAGATTCGCGGGAGCAAAGATCTGAGATAGAAGAACTTCATCTATGCAAGGTTAGATTCTAAACTATAGAGTAAATGTTTTTCTATATCACGAGAATTACATATAACATTTAAAGAGAATGGTCCGTGCTTCAGCAGCAATCTCTGATAATTGAAGGAAGATTATTCAGAACAATTTAATAACCCATAGCTTTTGAGATTATCATGCTTCTCCACTATCTCTACATATTATTAATTACTTAGAAGACTAGGCATTGCAAGAACCGATCACCTACACCATCTGAGAGAGTGCGCGAATGTAAGGCCTGGAGACGAGTTGGGAGAAATAGGAGAAGACACTAGCCTACGTCCATCTGTGGCGCTAAAAGAGTCAGGAGTCTGGCACATGTAGTCTTGCGTACACCACGCCCTACTCACGTATGGAAATCGGAGGTGTGTGGAGGGAATCCTCTCTAGAAAGACCGAAAGAATTCAGTAGGTCGCCATCGCACTCTATGGATTCTCCTCTCTTGTATCCAATTAGGCGCGATCTTCGTGGGGAAATTACTTTATGACCCAACATGAAGTCACCTCTACTGGTAACTACCAGACACAAGAAGCTTCTCATCTGTATATTGCATCAATCTATGTGATTCCACTCTGCACTCTGTGTATTAAATTGCACAACAACTTAGTGATGAGGCCAGCCCAGTGCTCGCCGTTCAACTGATTACGCCACTAAAGATAGGCTAATCCCATTTTGAGTAGGTGGATAGCAACTGAGTATATTTATTTAACCATATTTTTTTTAAATATTTTTGATATCTGGTCAACTGATCATTACGCAATGGAGTTCTATGCTAGCGTGAATAATAGAGTGAGATTAATTTAGCATCATATAGAAATCTACCTGCAGCGTACTATTACTGATAGTGAGCTGAGATCACGCGAGCTCATAAATATGTGTTACATTTCGATCACCCTCACATATACGTTCTATACACAACTTCAAGTGTCCTCTCTTCTATATTAATAAAAAAACAAATAACAGACAAATTGGCCCACTGGTGTCCCACGTCATAGTGTGTCCAGATCAATGCTTCTAGACCTCCACCATAAAAGCCTCGACCGATAATATATGATTTGATTTACGTGTCATGGAGGACGAGGATAGGCAACATAGTAAAAGAAACAACAGAAAGACTGCATCAGACATACCAAAGGGCACCACGTCCAAGATGGGTAATATGGGGAGAAGGAGAGAGGACTGGAGCCTCTGCTGCACTCCCGGTTGATGCGAGGGACAGCGTAGGTCAATGAACTGTCATCACATTATCGAGTGTATATTGCATGATTTAATTACATGAGCTTAACAACCAACTTAAGGGGTGGGAGTCCCAGCTGCCCATGGGTTATTGCCTCTTCTAGCACCAACTTTCTTCATACAGGATTACATTGTGTTGCTCATGTTTAAGTGGACGTGAGTGTAAAGTATTGATAATTGTGATGTAGAGGTATATACTTAGGATGGCACAAAAACACTATTGGGTTGATGTATATCGACTCTGATAAATAATGGGAGTCATATGAGACCTCAATTGTCTGACGCTATAAAATGGGGCGAGACAGTATCACGACATCACTGTGTCTCGTGGTAACTACCACACTCAATCTCTTATCTATGTCTTGCTAAGATTGTCCTATTACTGCCCAATTCATATCTCTATACTGCAAGTCCTTAGGTCCCGTTTGACGGAAAGGAGCGACACAGTAGAGCTGGGTTTGAAGATATTTTTGACGCAAGAGTTTTTACTTGGTTGCCTCGTAGCCCCCCCACGATACCATAAAGGAACGACTAATTATGATCCTACTCTCTCGCTATCTGATGAGGACTTCCGCTCTCACAAGAGCTAGATAAATATTCTGAGACATCTCGGATCATTCTATAGTCGACTCACCATCCAATAACTTATAGTATCTACTCCCTGGATAGAGGAACTATAGAAAATGCTGCCTAAATACTTTTAATTGACTCTAAATCTTAGACATAAGAATTTAGGTGTAGAAAGGTTAATTATGGACCTCTCTTTGCTATCTCAAGAAAAAACGCAGAATCAATAAACCAGATATAGTCATCTTGTAATGAGCCTCATGAAACTGTGGCTTAAGCAAAAAAGAAATTAATAATCAAGATAGCATAGGATGGGCTGCTGACCTTTCAGTAATATGGATGATAATTCCCTAAACCTACCAGGTGAGGAGTAGTGTTCTGGCCATGGGTAGGTCTTTTACATAGTGCACCCAGCGAGAAAGAGTTAAAAGGCTTCCCTCCGCATACATCTTATATACATGAGGTCCAACTAGTACCTGCAAGACAGAGAGTGCTGGACGACAATGGAAGTAACCTGGGTCATGCTTTGAGAGAGGCCTGGACTGTATAATAAGCGATGGCTATAAAAAAGATGCATTATTGAAGTATACCCACACATTTGCATAAGTGATAACAGAATGGCGATACAATAGTCTTGTCCCATGACGTGGAAAATGGTAAAAACCATGTATAGTGATACCTACGTGTTTATCGATCTTAGTGAGAAATCCACTAACATGTGACCTCAAGTCAAAGTATTAATCGAGTCCCGTAAACACGTAGAGCCTGACGGAATCCATAACTTCTAATGAGTTCAATTATTGTGCCCGACAGTCTCCATCGCGTGTCTCACCGCCACCAGCCTCTCCACACCTCACAGCGTGTACGCCTTGGGAAAGAGGATAATGGTGCGATGCGTGTGAGTGAAGTTCCCATTAGAGCACTGTAGGAGTCCCAAATTCTAATTGGCTATGAGTCATACATCTGAGGATTAAATGGAGAATTGGAGATCGCCGAATTGCGCTAGATGAGACCACTAAAAGTGATACTTATATTGGGCCATACTACAAAAGAGCTATGTGGACAAGATTTATTTGTTACACAATAAGGACCACACATAGTGTTAATAATAGGACACCGGCATCAATATGATATAAATAGAGCGACTGGGAATGGCAGAAAATCTGTAGTCAGTGTTGTCTGGGTGATCATATATACATTCGTCATCCCTAATAACATTCTGTGATCCGTCCCATAATTGAAATTCAGGACCAAAGATAACCTAGCGCGGTGAGTCCATCATTTTAGTTCTCTAATGCGTTGGCCCTTAGACTTAGTTCAAACTAATACGTATACGGCGGATAATGGCCTAAATTAGGTCTATTGCTTGATGCTTCATTGGTAGTAGAGCATTCTGAAAGTGTCTGAAATGGTCCTGATCATACATGGGCTGGGTAGACCCGCACTGAGTCTTCCATGCTCCTCCAATGAAGAGAGCGAAGTTATCATGCGCGAGTAACTCATAGACCCTAGAAATCCGAAGACAGACAGCTCACACAGCACCGGAGTCGCGCAACTGTTTCTCGTCTCTTACTAAGGATCAACTTCGTTGCCCCTGTTTCTCACGACCCGAGAGGAATAGATCTAAGTCGGCTTAGGGTATGCCGCAGGGGATGGGAACTTGTAAAAGTTGAAAACGTTGTGGAATAGAAAGTGATACAAAGGGGCACTCCCCATACGCCGAATTGGGCCGTGCCATAGCCGCCGCCTTGCAACACCAAAAAACTACCAGGCGCGAAAATGATAGATGCTCGCTGACTCTCATGGACTATTGTGCACCTTTAAAACCTGCATGCCATTTGAGTATAGAACATGACAAACCGACCAATCCCCACTCGCTTTGGAATGAGTAGAGTCTCTGGTCGTTAGTGCTGTGTTTCGGGGCACAACAGGCTTGCCTAAAGCAATCTCGAGTAAAGTTCTGGAACATGAATGACAACCAGCTTGTACTATCAATATGGATATTAGATCAAGCTACTAGGAGAAATATACGCTAATAACAATAAGGGACTGGAAAAAAAAAGAAAATATAGAATCATGATTAGGATGAAAGTAATGGACGGAACCATCAAATGAGCAGAGAAGCGATTAGATCCAATCATCGTTGGCCTGTTTGGTTCGGAGTGGGTGTATTTTTACTGGCAGTAGCATCAACTCTGGGCTGGCCACTGGCTTGGCATTGCTCCAAAGACAATGGAGAACCAGTGTAAAAACGGTGGGGGGAAATGGCCAAATGTGGATAGGACTATTCCTGAAATGAATTGGGAAAGTTGAATGTATGGAAATGCGACAAGAGCGCAATTCAATAAAAAAAAATGTTATTTAACATAAAAAAAAAGGAAATTGCTTTCTGTCCTTAGAAAAGTTGGCTGCCAAATTTATTTTTGTTTTTACATTTTCTTATTTATTTATCTTTAGACAGAGTTTCATGTAGCTTAGGCTTCTCTGAAGCTTGGTATGTAGCACAGGGTGGCCTTGAGCTCTGGACACTCGTCGTACTGCTCTGGCTAGTGCCCCTAGATCTAGTAATTTCACAAGTCCAGTGAGCTAATGCCCTGGGTTGTCTGTTTGTAAACAAACAAATGAATTTGATTTCACATGTTTGAAGCTGACTATTATGTTTTCCTTTTATTCTTCCTTGTTTTCTAGGTGAACTTATCAGAATCCCAAAGGCAGATTCCTCCGAGAAGATCACACACACGAAGCTACATGGGGATGCCTGAGCATCGGGGATATTCCCGTTTCACACATACCTTCTCCCATGCTGGTTTTTATAATATTTTATTATTTTTTTTTGTTTTATGTGTATGAGTGTTTCCTTTGCCTAGTACTGTGGTGACTGTTAAATTAGCTTCACTGGTGATTTGCATGTTTTATTCTTTGAAATTTCATATCCTCCAACATAATGTCTTAACCATAATAATGACCTCAGAACTTATGTTAACAATTAATTATCACTTTTGTGAGTGTAGAACCTCTTCCATCTGCTTCTAGGAGTCTTGCCCTCTCTTGTCTGTGTGAAGATGAAGTACTCTAGCTCAACCAGGTAGTAAGCCAGATGTTGGATCCTGAAACAAAGCATTCTGGTGTCAGCTGTCTCTCTCCTTTTTATTTTGTAAGAGATAGATGGTAGAATTTAAAATGCAACTCAGTTGCTGACAGACTCAAGGCCCACTCTGGGGAGCAGAAGGCACAGCATTTCCCTGATCTTGACTTTACCACTCCTTTCTAGCCTTTCTTTCTTTCTTTCTTTCTTTCTTTCTTTCTTTCTTTCTTTCTTTCTTTCTTTCTTTCTTTCTTTCTTTCTTTCTTCTTTCTTCCTTTCTCTGTCTGTCTTTTTGAGACAGTGTCTCCTTGTAGCCCCAGCTGTCCTGGAACTCACTATGTAGTCCAGGGTGGCCTTGAAGTCACAGAGATCCTCCTGCCTCCCGAGTGCTGGGATTAAAGGCATGCCCCACCACGCCCAGCTCTAGTTTATTTTTTTAATATATTCCACCTCATGCTCTGATCAACACAGGATGATGATCACCAGCTTTGTCATCATTATCACTACTGTTGATATCTATTAAGCATCACTCTGTGCCAAATCCCACCGGAGGGCCTAAGGAAACTTGACTTCCGTGGTCCTGAGAGCAGAAGTTGAGTGGGCCTCACAGAATGTTTGCTGGTAGGGTGACATTTACTGAGTTTTGTTCCTATTTCTCTTGGGTTCTTCACCTAACACTTAGAGCTCTCCTTTTCCTTAAAAAAGTAACACATTTAACATATAAACCAACTCATATTTTCTAATTTTTTTTCCTATTTAAAATGGATGATTTGGTGACCTTTGAACAAAATATCGCATTTATCATACAAAGCTTTGTTAGGATTTGAATGTGCTGTGCCTAATTTAATGTGTTGGCAATATTGAGAAGATAGAAGCTTTAAGTGGTGTGGCCCTCTAGAATTTGACTAGGTGAGCATATTCCTATGGTCAAGAGGGGGCCTGGGCTATTCAAGAAGATTAATGTAGGTTTTTGTGAAATCTTAGTTAGTTCCTGTGAGAAAAGATTGTTATAAAAATACTGACCTTGACAGGATTCTCTATGACTTCCTGTCTTGCTATGTAATCTCTTCTACCTGAACTTCTGCTGTTGTGATGCCATCTGCCATGAAGCCTTTACAAAGGGGGCACGGAATGAACCAATTGCTCTTAGACTTTCAGACAAAAGATCTATGAGTGAACTATACCTCTTTTAAAAATAAGGAATCCAGGGGCTGGAGCCCTTATTTTTATCAGTAGTTAAGAGCACCAACTGCTATTGCAGAGGACCCAGGTTCGATTCCCAGCACCCACATGGAAGCTAAGAACCGTCTTTAACTCCAGTTCCAGGGGAATGCGACACCCTCTTCTGACCTCAGCAGCATTGCATGACATGGGTGCACCAACCTACATGCAGTCAGTACACTCATACACATAAAAAATAATAAATAAATAAATAAAAATTAAAAAAAAAAGGAATCCAGCCTTAGAAAAGGGACTAAGACATACTCTTTAGAGAAGACCATTTTATTGGGTAGGGTTATACAGACAAATGCAATCAGCGAGGAACACACACACACACACATATATGTGTGTCTGTGTGTGTGTGTAATGCATATGATATTGACTAATGGAATGTGAGAAGTCTCAAGATCTTCAACTTACAAGCTGAAGACCCAAGAGGTTCAATTGTTTTCTCTCCAGTTTGAGTCTGCAGCTCTGCAGAGATAATACACTTTCCTTAATTCAACCATTTTGTTCTCTTCAGCCCTTCAGTGGAAGATATGAGGCCTACCTACTTTTAGAAAGGACAATCTACTTTATTCAATTTACTGTTTCAAAGCTAATGTCATCCAGAAACTCCTTAAAACTCATGAAGTAAACTCAAAACTTCCAGTAAGTACCTGAAACTGACCAGATTCACTATACTCATTTACTCCTCAAGCTTATATAAGCAGTATGTACTGCTGAGAGTCACTCTCAGACAGCTTCCTAAGAGGCTCAGAGCAGCCAAGCTTCCTGGAAGAGGCAAACCAGCTGAATTGCCTATAAGAGGATGAGACTGCATTTGTTTCCTTTGTTGCTGCAACAAATTATCACAAACTTAGTGGCTTAACACAACAGAAATATAAATGATAGGCCTGGTTATCAGAAGTCTGAAATGGGTTTCACTGGATTTAACAACAAGACACTGGCAGGATTGCATTCTTCTCTGAAGAGCAAGAAGAAATTCTATTCCTTTGCCTTTTGTAGCTTCTAGAACATGCCTGGTTCCTTCAGTTTTGAGTTTTTCACCCTGACTCTTCTCCCTGTTTATCGTGGCTACACTGAGCTCGTGGGTATAGACAACTATAATCTCCCTATCTAAAACTCCCAATTATATCCTCAAAAAAATCTGTTTCCATGTGCAATGTTTCTTAGGTTTTTAGAGAATTAGGATGTGGACATTTTTGCCTAGGGGTTGGGGAGAGAGCAACATGGCACCTGTATTAGTCAGGGTTCTCTAAAGAAACAAAATCAATAGAACGAATATATATCTCTATACAGATTTATTGATTTGCTTATGGGATAGAGTCCAAGAAGTCCAACAATAGCCATGCCACACTGGAGAGGCTGAGAATCCAGGGAACTGCTCAGTCTGCAAGGCTGGATGTCTCAGTAGTCCCAATCTGGTGCTGAAGGTCCAATGGATTCCAGATCTGCCTGTCTCAGTACACACTGGGATCCGAAGGGTTGATCACAGCAGCAAGACAAACTAACCAGTGAGAGAGAGGAAAGCCACAGGAAAAAGGGACCAGCTCCCTCTGCCATGGCCTTTTATACTGCCTGCTGGGAGAAGGTAACATCCACATTTAGGGTGGGCCATCCAGCTTAAGGTAGTCCAATCTGAGATCTCTTTCTCATATTTGTGCATCCGTAGTCCAGTCAAGTTGACACCCAGGATTAACCATCACAAGTCCACCCTTTGTCAACTTGACACCTCTCCTTATGTTATACTTAAATGTAAAATGCAAGCAGTGGCAAGGTCATAATTCCACCTAACATGTTATAAGTGTCCCATGTGCAATTGCAAAGCATTATATTTTAGAGTAGGTGGTAATGTCCTTGAGGAACACTAAGTCCTTCAGTATCTGATAACCTAAATATGACAACACTCAACACTTATCTCAATTGTAGATTCAAAAGGGAATAACACAAGTATCTGCTTAATATATGTATATATATATATATGAACAAGCACATTCTTAACTGACCAAATAGAACTAAAGTTAATATCTATTACAATCCATGTTTCTGCAACTGGTCTCATGGCCTCAGCTGATATTTATGACTACCTTCTTCTACTACCCATTCTGTATTTCCTCCACCATCAGCAAGCACCTCTGCAGGTCTTGGCTCTTTCCCTGGAGGAGTGACCCATACCTTCATCCCTGAAGGGTCTGGGCCATTTATTGTCCTGTCTGGTTTGGGTTGTTGGAGTTTCCCATTGACCTTAATCATAGGACATGGTAGAACCAGAAGGCACCCTACAGCATCTCCTGCCTTCCAGGCATAATCTTCCTTGCCCCCATTGTGGAGAAAAGGTCCAATTTCCCCCTGGTAGTCTGGATCAATCACTCCTCCTTCTACTGTTATTCCTTTCTTAGCCTGTTGGCTTAAGGGCAGTAGAAGCCCAAAGTGGCCAGGGTGAAGTCTTAGCTTCCAGTTCAATAGAATGTTTGCTGTGTCTCCTGGCGAAAGCATTCCCCCCTTTGGAACCAAAACTTCTAGACCAGCAGAATGCAAGATCATGGGTACAGGAAGCAAAAATTTTCCTACTGGGTCACTAGGGGTGATAGTGAGTAGAATCACTTCAACTTCCACCCCTTGGTTCCTGGACCCATGAATTCTGGCTATAAGAGAAACAGTACCATATATTGGACACTGATTCAAAGCATATACTGCCTGATGGAGAACCTTGTCCCAGACCTCCATGGTATTGTTACATAATTGGCACTGTGTTTCTTCAAGAGGCCATTCCATTGTTCTATCAAGCCAGCTGCTTCTCGGTGGTGGAGAACATGGTAAGACCATGACCATGGGCCCACTGTCTCACTTCTTTGGCTGTGAAGAGAGCTCCCTGGTCAGAAGCAATGCTATGAGGAATACCATGACGGTGGATAAGGCATTCTGTAAGTCCCTGGATGGTAGTTTTGACAGAAGCATTATGTGCAGGAAAGGCAAATCCATAACCAGAATAAGTATCTATTCCTGTAAGGACAAAGCACTGTCCCCTCCATGATGGAAGTGGTCCAATGTAGTCAACTTGCCACCAGGTTGCTGGCTGGTTGCTCTGGGGAATAGCACCATACCAGGGGCTCAGTGTTGATCTCTGCCGTTGGCAAATCTGGCACTTGGCAGCAGCTGTAGCCAGATCAGCCTTGGTGAGTGGAAGTCCATGCTGTCCAGCCCATGCATAACTTCCATCTTTGCTATTCTTGTTTTTTGTGGTACCGAGAGTAGGGTGTTGGCTGTGAAGAACCTGACCATGTGGGGGTTTGGAGAAATGTGGAAGACTTTGGAACTTTGGGCTAGAAAAGCTGTTGACTGTTGTAAGGAGAGATTAATGGGCCGTTATAGTAGAAGTTGGAAAAAAGCAACAACTGGGGTATTTTGTCAAAGAGTCTGGCTAGACTTTGCCCACAGCCCAAATGCTTGCCTGAGGCTAAGTTGAAAAGCAATGGACTAATTTCTTTGGCAGAGGATATTTCAAGACAGCCTAACATAGAAATGGTGGCATGGCTATTAATGGTGAATATTATATAGATCTACAGTGAAAAAGAACAAATCAGGCAGAAAGAAATGCAGAATGTACAATTTGGATTGGAAAAGTACAGGAGGGAGATTAATGTTGGAGTCAAGGCATGTGAAGGAGAGGCTCCCTTTGATAAGGAGATTAAAGTGATTAAGGAGAGGGCTAGATATTTACAGGTAAACAATGGAAAAAGTGAGATTAAACTGATTGAGGGGCCTCGAGATTTACAAGTAAACAACAGAACAGTACCTTCAAGGGCAAGACCACACCCAGCCAAGCCTTCAGCTTTTGAAAGGAAAATACCTAAAGGGCAGAGAAAAGTTGTGAATGTGGTTGAATCAGTAGGAGAGTGTCCATCCCAAACTTGCAGGCAAACTCAGGCAGTTTCATTCACATGGTGCTGGTTTTAGAGGCATGAAGGATGGAAGAGTGAAGGGGTCATCAGATCTTCTTCTGTGGTTTCAGGGAGCTGCCCAGGCCAGGCAGGGTACAGCAGGGGCATCCCTGCATAAAGATGGCCCCGATAGGCCATTGTGTGAAGCTGTGAAGCCTGGTTGGCGTGGAGACCCCAAGAAGACATTCAAGATGCCAGAGCTGTGAGATATCTGCCCAGAAGGGCTGCATACAGGGAGTGGTACCAGCCTAAAAAAGAGATGTATGTTGCCCAAAAACCTGGAAGAGCTGAGCCATCTAACCCCTTTGGAAGTCAAGTCCCAGAAGTTGCACATGGAGCTACTGGACTTGGTTTTTGCCTTGCTGGTTTTCAGTCTTGTTTTGGTTCAGTATTTCCTCACTATGCCTCTATTCCTCCCTTTTGGAATGGGAATGTGTATTCAGTTCCAGTGTATGTTGGGAGTGTGTAATTTGTCTTTTGATTTTACAGGAGCTTACAGTTAAGAGATTGGCCTGGGTCTCAGAAGAAACTTTGGACTATAGACTTTTGAATAGAATTAAGACTGGTAAAGACTATGGGGGCTTTTAAGGTTGGACTAAATGCATTTTGCATTTTATATGGTCATGAGCCTATGGAGGCCAGGGAGTGGAATGTGGTGGTGTATTAGTCACTTTTCTGTTGCTGTGATAAAACACCAGACCAAGGAACTTATAAAAGGAAGAGTTTATTTGAGCTTACGATTGGCGGTTCCAGTCCATTGTGGCGGGAGGCGTGACAGCTGGATTTGGAGCAGCAAACCGAGGGTCACATCTCGCAAAGAGCACAGGAAACAGAGAGGAAGCAACTGTATACCACCAGGCTTGTTAAACTCACTAAGCCTGCCCCCAGCAACGCACTTCCTCTAGCACGGCCACACCCTCCAAGACCTCCAAAAACAGCGCCACCAACTGGAGGCAAATGTCTGAATACCTAGAGCCTATGGGGGACACTCATCCAAACCACCACA